>JABFPN010001731.1:0-26755 GCA_022817305.1 Leptoteleia sp. ZL-2020 | reverse complement strand
AGAGGGGAATAGTATAAGTACAACACATAATGAAGTGTATATTTGAAAAAAAGAAGGAAGAAAAAAAAATATGAGAACGTCCCGTACAATTAGTGTTCTCCTGGAAAGTATGAAATTCCGGCCGTAGATTAGTTTCGGGCGAAGAGGGTAAGAGGAAATCGAAAGAGCCGTAGGAGGGGGAAATTGTCGGGGAAAACGAGGGAGTCGAACGGGGAGGGGAGACTAAACGAAAGATTGCGCGAGAGAGTAACGATTTAAATAGCGCATGTCTGACCCAGTTGAATTACTCGCCCATTGGAGTTTAAAGGAATACAGGATATGTTCCGGCTGACGCGCCGCGGTCTCCTTTAAGGTTGACTCCGAATCATCGTTTCGCTTCGTGAAAACGTCCAGCGCCTACGCGCAAGCTGGATAAAGTCTTCGCTCTGTATTAACTATAATTACGGGGAGGTACCGTATAAAAAAGAGAAAATACAAGTAGTAGTATATCTAAAAACATATACCCCCGGATATACATTCAATATTGCGTGTCTTTTTACGTCTAAGAAGTATTAATTGACCGGAAAAACAGTCGATTTTTGGTAGGAAATTTAATCTTTAATTCGATAACCATTCGACTTTACGATTAAGTCTCCTCCGGATCAATTTATGGAATATTTTGTCACAATTTTGTAACAACTTTTTCAAGGATAAATTCGTCGTATAAAAGTTTTGCTCTTATTGTTGGACTCGTCGAGAATTGAACTAATTTCCAATGTCTTATCAATGATTGTGATAACACAATATTTGATTACATTGGTGTATATTTTCTTTCTGAATATTATTAAGAGAATGTTGGGAATGTATTATGAGGATGTATTAGAGATATATTAAAAATATAATGCAAAGATATGTATTGCTTACTAGGTCAGTAATACGAATATATAATGGTCAGGATTTGGAATTATATTGAAGTGTCCTATTACAGATTCGTTAAAAATTATTGAACTATTCAATGCAATTTTTCGTTCAAACAAAATAATATTTGACACTGTATGGTTATAAAATAAATATTGAACACAAATATTAATGTCGGAAAGTTATTTAAATAAAGTATTTATATTCTTTAATTATAAAAATATTTGTAGAATCCTTTTTGGATCATACATTTAAATTGTTTAATTTATTTCTGCAAAGAGTTTGAGCTTGTTATCAATTCAGTAATTAATTTATCAAGATATTTTAAAACGTTATTGTTTTTATTATTCCTGTTTGCTTTTTATTATAAATATAAAATGTTATCCTCGGAGAATAATATTTCTTGTATACAACAAAATTTTGTGTACGAATGAAATAAAATCAATCAGTGGTTAATAACTTGAAAGAACATGAAATAAACTTGATTTGCATTTATTTAAAATCATAAACATACTGTGATTGCTATAGATTAAATTTGAATTAAACTTTAAGAATAACTTAATTCTACAACTTCCTTTATATACAAAAAATATACGAAACAAAATTAAGAAATTTTTTGTTATAAATATAATTACAATATTCATATAGTATTGTTAAAATGTTGAACAATAAATAATATTTAACAAACAAATATTCACATTTCAATTTTCTGTTCATTAGGTTTTGCGCTTAAATCAGAAGCAAATGCTTAAGGCAATCTCTTGAAAGACCCAACAATAATTTCGTTCAAAGTAATACATACGGTATTGCGTCAGACGTAAACTTTGTAACAAGTGAAAGAACTTTGGAGCGTTAAAAGAAGTGTAATTAAAAATAGAGGATTTTCAATTTTCAAATAATGAAAATTGTGTTTGACAAAATGAAGCTCTACAATTTATTTTGATTTGAAGCTTTCGAGTTATTGCTACTGTTAATTATCATTGAAAATTAAAATCAAATGTTTACACGTTGTTCTTATTTTTATCTTATTAATTTAGCTATTTTTCAATGTTAAACTTTGATGCATAGTACGCTATTAATTATTTAATAGTTGAAGCATATTTTAAATTTGCAATGGAAGTGTAAGAAATTTGTCAATCATAATTAAAATTATGTCGAGTATAAATTCCACTAAAAAAATGAAATTTATATGTTTCGTTGTAAAATTAGCTTTACTAATTGTCGACTATGTTCGTATAAATCAATTCGTCTAAAAGAAGAAAAAAAAATTAAGGAGTAGGTAAAACTATAATTCACGTTGCAAACGTTTTTTTTTGTTTCGAAAAAGAATCTGTGTCTTATTTGTTTATAAAGTATCAGTTACCAGTGTTTCAAAATCTAAAGGAAAGAAAACAAAAATTCAATTTGATTACAAGGATGGAACAAGACAATTCAATTGTTTATCCCCTCCCTCCCAATAAATTAATAGCCCCCCTCAGTTATCTCCATAATAACTTTATTAAAGTAAAATTATCGATATTCATAAACACGATTTTATTTAAATTATGTTTAAGCAAATATTTAGATGTATAAGCAAACACTTCTGACATATTACGCCAATCAAGAAATTTATAATCATAGTAATAGAAATCTATTTTTGCGATGTTTAAATCTGGGAAACATGACCACACGATAATCATATTGCATAATATTTTGTTTTAGATTTCATGGATCTACAGGATTTGCTAATATCAAATAAAATATTAATGACTTTTAAATAATGTTTTTTTTTTATACAAAACATTTTTATTGCTCATCATAATGTTTAAAACAACTATTAAATTTTGAACAATGTATTAATATTACATTTTTAAAAAAGATTTATTATTAAAGGAATTTTATTAATGTAAAAAATATTTTCGGTGTTTATAAAAGATAATCACGTATAATAACATTTATAGTAATTTATAATAAATCGTCATTTATATTTAAATGTTATCTTGGAAAAATATTTTAAAATGGAATATTTCAAATTGAATGCTAGGTTTTTTATAGATTTAGCTCGTTGATCATGCACCCTACCTTAAAACTGTGTTTTGTTTACAGCATTTCATTAGAGAAACGCCGTCGAAAGAGGTAGTCCTTCTTCCACTTATATTCGACCATGTGTACAGAGTAATAATTTACTGACGAACAACAAGATCTCGATGAATGGTAGTCGAGAGTTTCTGAAACACACAAATTTCCAATCTAAAGATAACAGAGGTTCATTCACTGAAATAATATTATTCTTAAACTTCCGTAAAGACTTTTCTGGACGAATATCATAAAAATTCTAAATTTAATATAATAATTATTTAATTCTCGTGCATTAAAATTAAAACTTAAAAACTATCTTCAAAATAAAATTAGACACATAAAAACGTGGAACCATGCTAAAACTGGTTGGAATCAGAACTTATTAGATAATGATTCAAATTATTTCTTAATAATCTATTCAATTTAATCTATATCTTCAATATATAAAATGGTATAGTTTCAATGTTTACAATTATGAAAAGTGTCGAAAATTCTCTAAGAATTAAAATATGTTTTCAACAATTTTCTTCCTCTTTTTTTTTCCTTTTTTTTCTCTTAATTATGAGACAAACAGAAAAGATTATTTAAAAACTTGGCAATTCAAACATTTCATAAAGTCTGAAAAGGGGGAAAAAAGTTAACGGAACTGTTTAAAGTTAAAGGACGGCTAAGGGAGCGGCTAATAAAGAAATAAACGAGTGTTAAATGTTGGGAAAGCTGGTTGAGATAACCCGCGACTCCGACATAACCGATGACGTTATACCTTTATCCCGTTTGAGGCTTCACCGACCTCAGGCATTTTCTATCCGATTTCCAGCGAGAATAATGCTCACGTTAACAGAATGCAGAACATAATCTACTGTTTATATTGGATTCGCGCCAATTTTTTCCCCCCTAATTTTTTCGCAAATCTTGTCCGGTAATAGTCGATAATGCTTTTCAAGCGGCTACGTAAATTTCTCATTCGAGTGTGTGCACCGGGCCAACGAAAACAATACTTTTTCGCACCGGCAATATAAACCACTTTTTATGCTTATATTTTGCGAAATCAAAACAATCATTACTACATATTGAGTGTATTTTCAGCGACGATATTTCAATCACTAATTTTAAATAAATCCCACCGCAGCGAGAGACACTTTTTTTTCACGGAATAAAATGAAACAAGTTGTATCAAAAATAGGTATACCGTATAGCGTTGGTGTAAGATGGAATTTAGTATAAATAAGAGAATTTAAAAAAAGGAGAACTAAAAAAATATAAAACATATTTGCTCGAGAGAAAATGGATATAGTTGAAATAACTACACGGAGAGAAAAGATTAATAAAAATTACTGACATTGTTGGTAAACTGGTTATATACTTGCAAGAATTGAAAAATTACTATACTAACTTAAGATAGTAATTTTCCAATTTTTGCAAATATATAACCAGTTTACTAAGAATGTCAGTAAATTTTATTAATCTTCTCTCCGTGAACATTATCACTAGTATGTAATTATTCAAGTGGGGAATGTTTTACTAGCATAGTAAAAGCACGCTACTAATTAACTAATTAACAGTACTGACAAGTTAGCATCCCAATATAGAGTCAGTACAAATCTGTATTGAAGTGATAATACTGAGACAGTACTGTTTAACTATTGCACAGTGCAGAACTGAACAATATTTTGGAGTTGTCAATACTGACATAAGTTTGGGTCGACTTTATGTTGATATTGTACCTAACGTGTCTTATATCTGGTTATATTCTGTTTTCGTTGATAACCAAGTTCGAACCAATACAGGCTCCTAACTGTTTACCAGATTCGAGCCAGTAAATCTATTCTGGCAATTTCCTATATGTTGTATACCAAATTAGACAATATTCTTAATTATAATCAAACAATTAACTCAATCATAAATATAATCAGCATTATTGTAGACTATAGTTAGATACAGAATTGCTTCGCACTAATGTATTTAAAATGTTTGCCTACTTGCGAATAATTTGCCACATTTTTAATTTATCTATATAAAGTTATGATATATTTAACGCTGCCAGCATCTGTTGGATTATGATTTAACGATCAAGGCCATTTTACGGACTAACAATATTTTAGAGTAACAATTAAGAAAATGACATTACTTTGGCTGTCATAATATTTTAAACGTGAACAGAGATAGGGATGGAATACTTTACGAGTCGTAATGTTTTTTTTTTGGTATTATAATATAATAATTATTATTATTATTTTAAATTTAATTGCACGATTCGGAATATTCCATAAACCCAGTTTGATATCACCTAAAAGTGTTATATTATATATGGCAAATTGTGCTATGAGATAAATTTATTAGTAATTGCTACTATATTTTATAGTAACTTGGGAAGTTTTGTTGAAATACAAGGATTACTATAAACGCAGACATATCTGAATTGTTATTAAATATATTTGCAAACAACAATAAGTTTCCCTCAGTGTAATTTTGTATTGAAAGAGTATTTTATAAGCATTATAATCAAAATAATTAATTGTAAATTTAAAAGCAAATGCAACAAAATTGAACAGTTATATTATAAAGAATTCTACTTTGCGATTTTATTTAATAAATTTATTTGTTTTTACATTGTACAATGCTCTTTCAATAAAATAATACTTGAATTACTTTGTTGTCGGTGCGCTTCTTTTTTCAATAAAAACCAATTTTTTTCGGAATTCAAATATTTGTCAGTATCAATGACAATCCGATGAAAAAGCTATAGAAAATAATTCTGTGCAATTCTCTCGTCTATCATAAAATCAACAAACAATTTTTTACAAGAAAAATGACAAACTTCTTAAAATTTTTAATACAAAAATATTAATCAGTTTAACGATATTTTATGCAGAATGAAAATAATATAAAGTATGGTGTAATAAAAAGCATGAAATAAGAATTACATATACATATACATAGGAATTTTTTTAAAAATTATTCATAAGTTTCTGTTGATAAATGTCGAATTAAGTATTAATTTATACGCAGAGCTTATTGGTGCTTTATTCCTTCATTCGATAAACATTAAATAAACATGTTCTTAGATTAGATATTTACTATGATTTTAGTACAATGCCGAAACCTTTATTATCTTCATCTACAATTTAAATTATTTTTAGCTCAAGAATAAGAATTGAATTCTCTCAACTGGCGTCAGAGAACATTATTCGAGAATGTATAAATAAAATCTCCGCCTGTGTATGTTAATTTAAATTAAATTTAGTGTAACGTTTAATTACGTTTTACATTTTTTAGCACTAAAAAATATCCTTACATATTTGCAAATCTTGACAATATAACGTACATTACAGTACAAATTGGCATTAATCGTCGATTAAGAATACAATACTGTTCATTCAGAAATAAATCAATGCAAGAATTGCCATACTTTCTAGTAAAGATGCAAACATTTTCATGCCCATTTATATATAATAATATTTAAATTGGTAAAGTAGATTTTTGTTTTAAAAAAAAACTTGTACATTATTATCGTTATTTTTTATCGATATAAAAATAATGTCAATATAAAACTTTTTTTATCAAAATAATGCCTCAAGGAGGAAATAAATAGTTGTAAGTTAAACCTTCGACTCGAACCAACAACTTAAAACCATTTGTTTCCATTTTCCTGCTTTAGTTATCTTTTTCTACGAGCGTGTAAAATGACATTACATTACGTTCCTTGCGCACAATCAACAACATTATAAGATACTATTTACAGTACACTTTATTGTTAAAAGATGGAATTTTTCATGAACATTTAATAATGGATGTATTTTATTTTTCTTTGCTCCAGACGGAATAATTAGGAGGAGTGAACAGTGGGAAAAGAAGTCCGCTGGATGTCGTGATATATATGCAATAAAAATGAATGGCGAAATTGTAAATATTCAGCGCTCGGACGTGTCAAGAGTGAGGCCAACGTTTGAAGAATCTGCAACATGAACGGGACTTCGAGTGAGACGCAGGTAAGTCGATCGCGAGGCGTGCGAGAGGGAGCGTGAGAAGAGAGGCGGGCTTGCGTGTGCCAAGAAGTCGCGGACTGCTATGCCAGAGCGACTGTCTAGGCGAAGCCTAAATTAAATGCGTAGGTATAACGGGTGTACGAAAATAAATCGTCCTCGGCAGGCAACACTCGAAAAAGCGCGTACGATTCCAAGTTTCCGATTGAGCGAGACAACGAGGGATGAAAAGCGCCACTCGCAAAGTGTTGTATCGCTAAGCCGCATGCCAAGCTTATTGCTAACACCGCGCGCACCTTTCGGGGGGCCCTTTCCAATATTTCGCCTCTCTGCTCCGTTTATAAATCTCACCCAGTTACGTAACCCATTAACGTTTCAGTGCAAGAAACAAAAAATCACACCCTTCAAATCATACGAATGATGACAATTTCCACATCAATTTTACACGTAGAAAAAAGCTTGGAAATAATTTGTTTTGTTTTCAAGCATATTAATTATTTCCTACAAGTCTTACTATATTATCTTTAAAATACATATTTTATTTCTTGTGAGGCTACTTTATTTAAACTCGCATTCTTACGATTATGAAATATGAATAAAATATACTCAAATTACAATGAACTTTTCGTGAATAAGAAAAATTACACCTTTGCTACGCAAGACGGTATTATTCAGAATTATAATTTAAATTAAAATATTCTTTCGAAAGGTATTATTTATTTCTTTCATTCATCAATTATTTCTACGACTCGCAACTGTATATAAATAAGTAGAGCATTTCAATTAAATTTGTTCGAACCATTGATCCTTTTTATAGTTAAGATAAAAAAGTGACCTCGTCGTAAAATAAAATATCCAATACTTTCATAATAAATATCGCATCTTGTGTAATAAACTAAAGATAATCTTTACATTAAGAATGGAACTGCTTGCAATGTACTAATATGATTCCCTTATTTTGACTTTATTATGATTGAAATATTTGTACTGCCTCTTTTACTTCATTCCATCGAAAAGGCCCCAAGAAATTAATTATGTGTACATTTGTAGTATTTTTTATAATAGAATATAGTAAATTATGAAATATAAAAATCAAAATAATATATTCTCAAACGAAAAATATCAATGTACATAAAAATAATACTGTCTTATGTGTACAATTTCTGCAAAAACAAGATACATTCTTCCAATTTATGTTAATATTTTTTTTCACTTTTTTTCAAGTATATCGAAGTTCACTGACATGTCAGTGATTTTTAGCAGATATTTAATCCGCGTGCGAATTCCAATTCTTTTTCTCAATGCACAAACTTTATGTTGAAAATTTGGTTCCCCCCTCCCCCTTCCCTTATGTCAGTTGTTAGAAAAAAGGAAGATGCAATTTTGATTCAACTCAATTTGTTCAAATAACGAAGGTCACTATTATATCGTTCCTTTGATAATCGCCTCGAGGTTTAATTCAAGCCCTGACATACTTCCGGAACCCCAACGGTTAATCGAGTAAATCGAGCGTGCGACATCTCTTCGATCGTCCGCTCAACTTTGTACAACAGAAAGATGCCACATAATGAGCTCCGTGTCAAAATACTTTGCACTCGGTTATTGGACGGTTTCTAATCCATTATTTACCAATACTTTTCAATTGAAAGATTTGTCTGTTTCGCAATACGACGTCTGCCGTATGATTTGAACGATTTCTTCAATGAATATTTGTCGAGGGTGGGATCAGTTGGCACGCCTGAAATATCCATTTCTTTTGCATTCAGAAAATCACGCCAAGTGCTCCGTCCTTCTCTACTTTTATCATTTTCCATTCTTGTTTCCTTTTTTCTTCTTTTTTCTTCTTCCCGTGTACTTTATTTCTTTAAACATTTTATGATCTCATTCATGAATGGTAGGACTGCTATTATTTTCATATTTTATAATAATTTCGCTGTAAAGCATAAATGATAATGCGGAGATAGAAAACTGCCGGGGAATTATTTGAAATTTACATTCTGGACTTTAAATGGGGAACAAAAATTATTACAGCGGAACAACTGAAATCAGTGAAAGAAATTCATCTCTTTACGTTATAATTAAAAAAGATTATGCTTGTTTTACCATTCGTTCTCGGTGTAATATAATGAAAATGCTGTTTAATTTTATCCTTCATTAAAAGATGGGAGGTAAAGAAATTACTACTTTTGATATAATATTATTTGCATGTTTAATAAGGAATTAATTAATTTGAAATTAGTATTTGTGAAAAATTTCGTTATTTCAGAGACATCGCAATGTAATTCAAATAGTTCCAGCATTATCGCATTAAAGTTGATTACATTAATGTACAATAATCCTGGATTGTAAAACCATTTGTGTTTTGTAATATCAAGGAAATTAAAAATATGTAAGCTTTGAAATAACTTTTAGTATGCAACTACGTCGCATTTATTTTGTTATTAAAGGATAATGCATTTAATTTTGTTGTTCTAAATATTTAAATGAGGCGATCTGCAAAAAAGGTTGCGATGAGAGTGATTTAAAATTTTTAAAAATGCGAGTTTTAACTTTTTATGTCGAGTCGAGTCGGAATTTTACTTCGAAAGAAATATATTACTTGTATCTAGTGTTTTTTACATTAATACAAAGATATTTACGTTTAAAATATTCATTTACTTTGATAAATAAACAAAAGATTATTAATATTACATCAAAAAATAATAATAATAAAGTTCCATAATTTTGTTAGCTATTATAGTGTTTAATCTTTTCGACTCTAAAATATAGGAATACTAATGCACATTATTACCATATTATGCGTGATATAGCGACTCGAAAAAGGTAGCTAATCGAAGTAAAATCTGTCTCGTTTTATAAATGCACTTGCGCAGTAGCAGGGAAACAACGCATGGTACAATCATGCATCACATTAATGATATTGACAGATCTATACATATTTTATCTTATTAATAAAAAATAAAGATGATTAAGGCTTGTTGATAGAAGAATTGTACGTTAGTGACGAAGTAATATAAGTAAACTACATGTATATATATAATAATGTATGTATAATATTATTCTAATGTACATATCTTATTTATTTCTGTCTTGTAAGCTTACGATTTCAAAAAATAAATGTGTGTCTTTTAATCTCGTTTCATATAATTATTATAGATTATTCATTGAATACAACTTATAATTTTTCAAATAAAATTGATTTGAAAGTAATAAAAATTAAAGAATGCAACAAATTTTGCATTAAATTCACAAATTTCTGCACTTCTGCAATATTTTATAATGTAAATAAATAAATTAACGCAGTTACATTTATTAATATAATTGTTTTTATATTCTACAACACGGTATGTAATATAGTCTGATACTGAATTATTTTTAAGACAAATGCAATATTTCGATTAATTCTTTCCATTGACCTTCGTACGGTTGAATTCAAAATTGAATGGAAATTCCAACGTAAATGCAAAAATAATTGACACCGTGGAAAAAATCGATTAAACGTTTTGTGTAGGAAGTGAGGGTCTAGGAAAAAAATCAGCTTGAGTTAACGACTGTACGAGTTCGAGGTATGCACGAACTTCTTGTAAAGCTGGTTATTTTTGTCGAGCAGCGCACGTGAGTCAAACTCGAGTCTGTTTCGTATGCTTTGGAAGACTTTGACGCTAAGGAAGCTCGAATTACATACAGAAAAGCATTCCAAAGAAACGCTAAATGTATTTCGGAATCTATCAACAAAAATACATCTATAAATACTGAACAAAAATCCAGTCAAATCGAAAGCTTACAAGAGGAACTATAAATAATTGTGCGCAACATTTTATTGTAGCTGAAACACGGGAGAAAAGTACCGCGTACCCAAACACAAGTTGTTCAATTTTCGTCGTGACAACACGTTATGATTTCTTCTTCTAATATTAAGCAATTAAATTCTGTTTATATTGACAGTTTTTTACATGATTTATGGCATACATTTATTACTAATTTATTATTTTTTAACAACAACAAATCACAATAATAACAAGTAATAATAACTACTAATAAATTTCTCTGAGAGCAACCTAAATAATTCACTTGAATATAAATTTCTTATCACTCCTTATAAATGGACATTTAACATTAATATTCATGTAAATGGAAATCTTTTAATTAATATAAAAAATTGATATTCAATCATTGAAAATATTTTAAAAGCATCTGTTGCTAATTTTCATTTAAGCGGACTAAAAGAATAATAACTAAATATTCATCTTTTTTTGGTTTCAGGTAAGTCCACGAAAAAGCTGTCAGGCTCAACGAAAGGGTAAGTCATCTTAACAGCACTTTAATTTCGGGATAAACGAACGGATAAAATAATAATCGCGAACAAAATTAGGTGCGGGGCGTTGCGAATGAAACTGAAATTAAAATAAAGACCACGGTCAGTCTTTAAGAGGGATTTTGTCTCGCTGCAAACATCCCCCATTGAATAGTTACTCGTGCGTATACGCGTAGGTAACGTTGTTAGAGTAAATTAATTAAAGTCGAATGAAACGTCGGCGTGCTTTTTCATTAACGAATCGACTCCGCTACTGTTGATAGTTCAATTATGTCAGTGAGGTCGGTGATTCTAGGGCAACTGTCCGATAAATGGGAGGTGGCGACCTATCTTTTCAGACACTAAAGAGACCTCGACTCCAGTTAACTTTCAGCGCGTCCTGCACTCAACATGACAAGATTATTATATTTTGCGCAAGTAAAAGGCCGCGCTGATAAATCGACTTTATTTCATTACCTCACGCGTCAGAGACTTCGCTTGTTTGTTCCGCGCTTTTGATACATTTTCCGCCCATGATTTATGCATTTATATTACAATTCGGCCGACTTTAGTCGAGCGGCCCTTGCTACACGAAAAGCCCGCGAATATCGCGATACATCGATGCAGTATAACAGGTGAAATAAAGTGTGCGCGCGTACCGTGGATGCAATTTGGCAATATATTGCTGTTAATAAAGCACCTCGTTGCATTGTACGTTTTGCGATTCCATTAACGATTATTCTATTTGCATAATAACTCTGTGGGATCATTTTCTTTGTCAACTTTTTCTTTATATTTGTTTTATTTTTAACTTTATTTTTCCTTTTCTGATCGGTTTGTTACTCGGACTTTATTTTTTCTTTCCTTTTCTATTACTCGGATAAAATATCGAGCGGTTTTACATCATCTTTATCAACATTTTACCTTTTTATTTGCAAAATTAATTTTATTGATAACTTTCAAATATTTGCTTATGTATAGTTTTTTAAAAATAATTCGCCTTAGCAGAGTGTTCGGATTTAGCGGAATCTTTTTCAAAAATCCGAAAGTTTGTAGATGCGCTTGATAAAAATGCAAAATTTCATTATTGAGCGCTCATCTAATTGTAACTTTTAATCTCTAATAACTTATCGGAAATTCTGAGGAAAGTTTCGAGGTGAAGAACATATATAAGTCTGCTTAATATCGCTTGCAGTACGACAAAAAAGTCCATTGTGATGGAAAATAGAAAGTTTAATGCCGCGGAAAAGTTTTGTTTATTTAATTCTGCGCGCAACATAAAAAGAAACGAGTAGAACTATTTGAAAAAAAAAAGAACTAAATTAAATATAATTATTTATTCCCAACAAATGGAAACTAACTAATAGCAATTACAACTTATAAATTTGTTTTATGTTCGTTGGAAACTACTATACATTTGTAAATCGCTGATTGGTCAGGACTTATAAATGTATATAGAATAATTAGTATCCAAAATTTATTTTTTTATTCTTTTTAATATATTATAAAAGATATATTCAATTGCTATAAGTTAAAATTTATATCTTGCAACTGTTAAAATCTTACAGGATCTTTCCATTGTAGACTTCGATGAAAATATTCAATATTTTTAACAATATCAACAAAAAGTGATTTACGAGTCGAATTTATTTACATTTGAGTTTACTTGCGACTACAGAATCACCTTAGAGATTCCAAACTTAATAGCGAATAATTTTATTCCGTGTTTGGATACTTTGAAGTGTTCTTTTTCACGTAGGGAAATTCGGTTTTTAAACACCTAAGTTAAAGTGAACAATATTTGTGAGTTTTAAGTCGATCTCGTAACAGAAAATTGCAGCTAAGTACGACTGTTTTATGGACTTAAATTACTTTTCCATTTTTTATTATAACTAATTTCATTTATAAGATATTTTAACTTTATTTTTCAGTTTGGTAATCGCGCAGAGTGCAACGTGGACTAAGAAATAAAACAATAATTGATTGATACAATAAAACGACTCCACAGAAAGATCTAAGTTGACGTAGAAAAAAAGTGTCACTTGTTTGCTCTCGAAAATATTCATTCCAAAAGTTGGATCATAAATTGGACGTTGTTTATGCGCTCCTCTTTTTGTTGTGCGTTCGTTATAAAACGAAGTGAATTTGGAGACGAGTGGTTGCAGCTATTTTCGAGTTTTCAATTTGTCGACAGTCATGTTCGGAATAAACCGTCGTAGCTTGAGCTAAACAACGTTAAATTCAGGGAAAGTTACGTCGCGAGAATTGAACTAATCAACATTTTCGTTCTTTTTTCGCAATTCGAGCATAACCATGCTAAAAAGATTTTCAGTGTAATTTCCTATTGCAAATTTAGTTTGTAGGATTAATTTAAAAACATTTCGGCGTAATAACTCATTGATTTATCAATGACGACAATGTCAGGTAAAGAATTCATTTCTTTTTTATCTCAGTACACCGAGAGGAACTCATTAGCAGTTGCTACTATATTTTATAATAACTCCGAGATAAGTGTACATTTAGAGTATCACTTAAAATATAATGTAGTAATTTAAAAAAAAAATATTAGACAAAATACAGTGAGAAAGAATATGACTCTTTACTATTATTTATACTTTTTCAAATGTATTTCATATATTTTACTACATTATATTATAAGGAATGTTATAAATGAACGTATCCCACGAGTTATTATAGAATATATTAGTGACTACTAATAAATTTCTGTCATTATGTCTTATGATCACGATACTATAACACATTCGATAAAATTCCTCATTTTCTAAGCTCCATAACATGGGAAAAGTATTACTGGCCAACTTGAACTTTTATGTCAGCACTCTAAGTATTTTCAGAACTAATACAACGTGGCATCTAGGTATTAGTCGTTAAAACTTAATTTTCTTTTTTTCCTCCCCTCTCAGTTCTTATTCTCAGTGCCAACGTACACCAGTAAATTATTATCTCTAGTGATTCGTCCATGGCAAATAAAACACTTCAAAGCAATATCGCATTGAAACATTTTTTTTCTTTTCATTGTGAGTCATCTTCAAGATCGCTGCACTAAGAAAAATAATTCAGAATATGTTGCTTTTAGGTATATATTTATTATGATTTCAACTATTTCAAAGATATCAGATTAATACATTTAAATCGAATCATTTAATATTTCCTTGTTCGATTGCTGCTTTTTATAATTTTACATAATATTGCATAATTATATAAGAATTAGTGATTTTTCTTAGTGAGCTTAATGCCATAAATGTTATCAATAATGTTGGTATAAATATAAATGATGGAAAAGTTCGAAAAAGGTGAAATTAAATCGAAAAAGGGCGAGAGAATTAAAATGCAATTTGAGCATAAACATTTTGCAATTTCGTAGGTCGTCGTTGGTCGAAGCGTCGACAAAAAGATGAAGACGACGAACGACGTCGACGACATTCCGAAAGGTACATAGCCGGCCTGTTTCCGGGTAGGAAGCCTTAACGACCGCTACAATTCCGCATATAACTAATGCACTTAAAAGCTGGTTTCGCTAGCATTAAACTTGGTTAAACCCCTGGGGAACTTGAATTAAGTGTCTGTTTTTAGCAATTGTTATTAAGGGCTCCTGAAAATTGCAAAAATTAATTTTTTTACAAGTTATCCAATTCTCTTATAATGTCTTGGTTGTGTCATTGAACTTTTTATAAAATTATCAATGTTCTTCATTAGATATATATATATATATATATCTTCCGCGTGGAAAAATCCAGTTAGCTTAGATTTATTTTAAACAATTACCATTTAACAAAACTGCTCTGCGTTTGAAAGAAAAATGTTTACATTTATTTATAATATTTCACTTAAATAGAATGAAACTGTAACATATTCATTAAATTGACTTTATGTTTACTGGAGTCTAAAATTGAAAAACAATGTGTTGTACAAAGTAATTTTGCATGGAACGGGATTATTTACATGTCTGGTTGTAAGACAAACAGAAAATAACACCGGCTTCCTTCAAATAACGTTCCGACGAAATAACGTATAAACGTTCTTTCATACGTCGCCTTTTCCTGTTAGACCCCTCGTGCAAATTAATTACGCGACTTCCAAATCGTGGCGAAGTTAGTGATGTTTGGTTAGCGTTTCTCTAATCGACTCGAATACATTCGTTAATGTTTACGAACAGATTATAATAAATGCACACGAGGGAACTTGAGCATAGCTCTTAAAATGAATGCAAAATTGGCAAATATTCCGAGCAGAATTTTTCAACAAATACTGCATAAAGTTTTCCTGTTTTATCGGATTTTTAAGAACTTTAAACTTTTTTTTTTGCAGTCTAGAGAAATTTAAGGTAAACTTTTTAACTGTCTCGAGCATAAATGGTTCAATTTATAGAATAATAATAAAAGCTTTATTAAAAATTATCAAGATTTCTAATTCGTATGTATTACCGCGTGACATTCGTTGGTGCTTAATGGTTGAAACTGACGTTGCCATTCTGGGTGGAAATGAACATTATACATGTTCGTTGCCATATATCTTTTCAAAAGTTGAACATGGGGAAATTCATCAATAGAGTTCGGACGGTCATTCACTGTAATTGATTATGTCGATCAGCAACAATTTTGACTGCAAAAGGAAATGAACAATCCTTCGTAACTCGTCGAATTATTTTTGTAATTACTTCTGCCGAAACATTAAATTGGAAATGGGATCTAAGAACATTCCTATACATTGCACATGCAAAATAGAAAACATTGCGAACGAATTCGCTATAATTATCATAAAGTCACGTTCAATTTAATTTAACTTGAATAATTGAATAGATACGTGTTGGATTTAATGGTATTGCGTCCACTTTCTGATAGACGTATAAAATAGATGACATCGTATAGACAAGTAAAATTCTCTCTCTCTCTGTGTCCCAACCAAACCGAAACCAATTCGCAAAGTTTTGCTTTCAAATTTAAATGTTGTAATTAATCCTGTAAGAATATTGTCACTAATTGAACAATCGCTCTAATTGCATACCAATTCATTTCTTATTACCATATTTTTAATACTGCAGATATACTGCCATCCCTACGAAGTGAAACAATGAACTGAAATTGCGAAAAATGTCAATTCATTCGTGTAAGTAATATCAATGAGGCTTCGGGTTAAAAATTAATTAAGAACATTAATGTGTCATTTGTTTTTAAATTTATATTTTTATAATTTAATTATGAAGATGTCAAAAATATATTTGAAAACCGTTCTAAATTTGTTTTCAATTTAATTTCGAATGTATAAACTTTTTAATTCATTTTTATAATTAACCAAATGAATTGCAATATTGTTTATTTTATGAAATTGTTGTACATGTTAGATTGTAATGATTGATGGAAGATCAAAATAGCTACATTGTTGTTATATTTAGTAATGTTTATGCAATCTTTATGCCATAATTTATCATCAATCAATTTTTAACCCTCTTAAAAGCCCAATTATAAATATATACTTTTAATTCTTACTCCGTCACTTTTTCTCTTGGACGTCTTCCTCTTTTGCCTTCAGAATCGATTAATCCTCTTATCGAATTCGGCAACAGTTTCCTTTTTTTACCAAATATCACTTTTAGACTGAGAACTCAATTACCGGACATTTCTTCTTTCAGACTTATCGGAGTCAACAAGATCATTCATTGAATCTCCCTCTAATGATCTCCAGCACTTTTTTTCGTTTTTCAATTCTCTTTGTATCGGCACATAATTAAGTTAGCTTCAAATTTTATTGACAAATCAGGTCCATAAATTTAAAACAGACATTGTTTGTAACTGGTTTAGAACGAGCTTGATATTATTACATGATTTGGAATGAGGAAAATATTGTAAATATATAAAATAATGTAGACATAATTTGCGTTTTCCGTAATAACAAATCTTTTTCTGCGTTAACCAACCAATGAAATATGAGAACGCTAACGAAGCACGAACGTTTAATTGAAAAGCGCGAGCAAGTGATATGAAATGATTCCCATTATATCGATGATAAATCGTGCGTGAGAAAACATACAAACTACAAACGTATTAACGCGAATTAATCATTATTATTTAATATCGGTAATCTATACTTTATTCATTATACTGATGAGAATAATAGCAGAAAAAGAATTGTTATTTAACGTAAATTTTCATTTTCAATCAGTACTGGCAAATTTTCCTTCGTACGTTTGCGTTAATTTATTAACAGTGGAACTTTACATAAGTTATTTTGTTAAAATTATTTTCATGACACACATCTTTGTACATTTTTTTTTTGATATGAAATGATTAATTTGTTGTATCCTTATGTTTGACTGTTATAAATTATTAGCTTTAACTGAGCAAAAGTTTAAACATTAAATATGTCAAACAATATCGCTGAAAAATGTATTTCAAGTGATAAATGGAAAAAATGTAAGTTAAAGAAACATATACCAATAAAATATGATCTTTCCTTGTTGTCATGTACACTTTATGTAATTTGTTTAATGTTTAAAATAACTGAAAGATCTTTTCAAATATTTGTTACGTGAAGAACGTATCTTTTTCATTATTGTTATTGTAATTGAGAATAAGATGCGAAATGCTTCGTTTGAAAGAGATAAATCGTGTTTGATCGAAATGGAATATCCGAAGCTTTTTTCTAATACTCTTCAGTTGTACCGCATCCCGTGCGATCTATGACACAACGAATTTCTGATTTATGTTTACGACGCGTATACGTAATGAGGCGAAAAAATTGCAAAACATTATTGAAAGAGACAAACGGGTGCAAGCGAAATTGAAACAACTAATCAATTCAGTTAAAAGTTAGTTCTACGAACAATGGTTGCATTAACTGTCCAATAGTTGAAGCCACTGAAATGTTCTTTAAAGTTACCAACCATAAAAGTTACGTTCAAATTCTAAATATAATTTGTTATCCTTTAAAATAATAATAACAATTATTATTATTTGTGGTAGTAATTATTAATTTTTCTTTTTTCATTCGAAAGTCGTTTTGACGAAACAAAAAAGATAATTTTCTCGGTCGATCTATCTTTCTCATTCGCGTAATGAGAGGAAGAAGAAAAGGGAAGAATGTTTCCGTTCGTTCGCACTTATTATTCGCTTTTTCGCCAGAAAATATGGCATCGTGCAACTCGCGTCATCCCCGCAGCGCTAAATAATTTAGCAGTGACTAAATAAAGTGATTACAAATTGTGGAAACTTTTACCGAGACATTATAATGACATTTAATGATCCTGTGAATGGCCGGCGCCGTGCTCAGGTCGAATTTCCGAGTCGCAACATTCAACACTCCGGGAGTGTGCCGAGAGCACGTGGAGAACTCGACGGAAAGTGGTTCGCGCATACGCGAGCGCGAGCGTAAAGGAGCGTACATATTTATAGGACGCGGTAACGATGTCTCGTGAACGAGCGAGGTCCGTGTCGATCGTTTCATCCGCTGCCGATTACGCGCGTGTATATATAGCAGCGCCGCCAACAGCGACTTATATGCCACGATGTTAAATCAAAAGCTGGACTTGTGCCGTCCAAAATATACCTTTCATATTTGCACTGGTTAATTTGCGCGGAAATGTCGGATACATCTATTGTGTCTGTCGATAAAAAATTTTTTTCAAATGTAACGAAAGAAAAAATTTGTTACAAGAGACAATAATGCTTTTTTGCTATAAGTGCACAGAAACTACGGTTTTCCGCCCGTATCAAGTGGGAGGAAACTAATCAATTCTCGTTGCGTCGATAATTTTTTTCCCAAGAAGGAAAAGTACTTTTTGCTTCCATCTACTGAAATTGTTACTACATTTTTTTCATACTGAATAGGAATGAAAAACTTTGTTTTTTTTTTACACTTGTTTAAAAAATATGTCTATGCAACTAGGGTGGATAGCTTTGAATTATAAATTCGTGTCTGTAATTCTTAACTTGTTAACTTTCCTTTTATATATCTTTAATATTCTATTTTCAGTTAACAAATACTAAAAAAGCATTTCAATATTTTTTGTTTTATACATTTTATTTATTTGTTTATTTATTTTTGCTTTTTTTGCATTCATTCGATTAAAAGCCTATACTTACTTTTGGAAATTTCTGGTATGGATTGAGCTTCTATAAGCGATCCGCAAAACTGGCATCGAACATGTGTGCGATCGATTGATACGCTCTCAAGTTAATACACCCCGGTCTTCCCTACAAAAAAAGACATTGTTAAAATGTATTTCATTTGAATAATTAAAATTGATTGTGGAAAAAGAAATATTTGATAATAAATTATTATTATTTTTACTACTGAAAATGATAACAATACTAAAGAAAATGATATAATATTAACAATTTTTCTTCTTATCAAAATGACTTGTGCATTTTGAAATATAATATTAATAATAGTAAGTTATCAAATTTTATATTAACTTGTTTGTATAATATTATCTCTTTAAAAATTGTTTATCTGTAATAAAGAAACATGGAGTCTCAATAAGAATGACTTGTAAGTTATCTCTTTGAAAACCAAATTCAAAATTCTTCGGGGGTTCAGTTGTAATTTCAGCATACAATAGAAGGGTTAACATTTTTTTTTCGGTGTTATAAATATGTAAAAAAAAGTTGTACGAAAATGTTACTAATTTGTCATATTATTTGTATTCAATTTTAATCGACACAAAAATTTTACAAATAAACTAAGTGAAATGATTTATAAAGTAATTGAAGTAAAACTATTTTAGGAACACTAGCATTTATATGCTATCACTGTTCAATATTTAAATTAATCGAATCGTCAATATCCTACAAACAAACTGTGTTAATAAAGTTGAGTTTACAACTTGAATAATGTGATTATAATGAAAAAAAAAATGCGAGAGTCCTAGCACGTGAACCTTCGGCAAACAAAAATATGACAAAAAAAATCTGGTTGGCCGTGGATTTAATATACTTTAAGACTTCAAGCCCGTACAAATAAAACCTTCCTGTAATCAATGGATGTTATTATTTTGACTGTTTTTAAATAAGTCTGATGACAAGCCACTTTGATCGAGTCAAGTTTTCTCTGATACGAACTTTTGAATGACGTGCCGGAAATCATTGCATTTCGGGCAACAAACTGTAAAAACAGTATGTGTCGACTAAAAACATGTTTTTAAATAAAACAATTTCAAGAGTACTATTTTTACAAAGAAAACAAATTTAGCATCTATTTTAATAAAGACATACTGTTACATTATAGATGTTAGTTAAGCATTTTTTAGATGTACAGTAATTTTTTTTTAATTTATACTGACGCAAAATGTTAATTTTTCATACTATGAAATATTTTACTGAGAAAAGAGTGCAAATTTCAATTTTTTTCAACTATAAATATTATCATTGGTCTTTTTTTTTTATTTCAATGGTCTTCGATTACAATGTTTTAAGTTAATTGTCAAGTTTATAATTACTCTAAATTAATGAAAACTGGAAATACAAATTGCGTACTATGACATTGATAAGATATTGGAGCAAACATAAACTAATATTTATTGTGCAGTTTAACTCGGAATCTTGGTAATTTAAGTTGATCACACAATGTTGTATTATTAATTTAAATATATCCAACAAGTTGAGCTTGCTATTTCGCCAAATTCAATTAATAAAAGTAACGAAGTGTTGAAGTTTGACAGCATGATCAATGAGGAATATAAAACATTGACTTGGCGTAACAAGTTTCGTAATATAAATATTCGTATGCATATTTATTATACTTTTAAAATAAATAAGACCGCGCTGATTCGAGCATTTTGAATCCGAGTGAAGGATTCGTCCCGAGAAAATCGGATCAAAATTTTATTCGCGTGTCAACATCTAAATTTAAAAATAAATTCTAGAAACTTTGCAACGACACCAATACCTTGCATTTTCTTGCAAACAAGAATCATTCCAAAACATTATAAAATAACGTGCTGAAAAAAAATACATCTTTCATAATTAAAATTGCGAATTAAATCAAAGCAATCGAACGTATCTTCCAACTCATTTTTATACTCGGAAGCAACCGAGAAACTCGTCACAATTAACCACCGGAAAATCAAATTTTCGCGTTAAAATAAAAATTCGCGTTACATTAATAATGAAATAATAATAATTAAAACAGTATAGTGATTACTTAAACAACTTTCCTTTTTCTTCACTCGTGCAATTCATCGAGCAAAGCTAAGTACTTGATTTTTTCAGCCATTTGGTATTTTAATTATTGACTCAAAAATGAATACATTCCGTTGAGTTAATGTTGCAGATTTACAGCGAGGCGGAACAATTCATTAGGACTGGCATTAGTGGAAACCTGTCGAAGAGAACTCGAGAAGCATTTTGAAAAATTCACGAGCGCCCCCCTCCCCCTGCGCGCGCTCACCTACGTCACCTCATTCATCCATCTTTGTGCGAGATTATCGTCGACGACATTAGCTGACACAAAATTGCAGTAAGCACGTATGTACATACGTATCCCTGACAGAATGCAGTCTACGTTTTATTTAATTATTTGAGCGATGCTGTGTGTCAAGGGAAGCTTCGACCCGGTTTCATTGTGCCGCGGTATTATGTCGTCGATGGCAAAATCCTATGTATTCACTTATATGTGCGGTCATATACTCGCAGTACCGCGTGCATGTGCATACGAATGTATATACAACGGAGACCAGGTAGAGCGGAGAACCGTGCGTTCAGTTTCCCTCCCGTTGCTTGTACGTGTTAGTGCGTGTATATCATTGCACTTGCGTACTGCTCGGGTCTGGATATACGTGCGAATATGCAGATCTGGCGAGATCTTGATCGTACCTTACATAATGGACCAATAGTTTAATTGATATCAATCTACCATTTATATCGAAATTCAACAATTAATCGGTGAAAATGGATGAAATTTTAATGATTATTATTGGATATCAAGATAATTCTTTTTAATAGTATACTGAGAAAAAAGATATATCAGAAATTACTATATTTTGTATTAAGTTGAGGATATATTGGAAAAGTAAGTATTTCTACTGTTAATAATAGTAAAATTTAAAAGTCATGTAGTAAATATTAGTAGAATTGTACTACAAATTGCTTTGATAATTATCATTTTTACTAGTTTTAATAGTAAAATTTTTCACTCTTCAGAGATATCCTCAAATGGATATAAATTGTTTTCAATTTTACTATTAATTTTTTCTCAGTGTACCTACTCGTTTTTGTTTACACCTTGAATTAAAGATATTAATGAATGTTAAAAAATTCATTAGTACATTTAATACAATATTTGATTATTATTTAATTTTATTTACAGGTTTTAGTAAATACGTAGATCAGAAAAAAGAAGTTTTAGAAATTGCTTTTCATATTACTATAACCCTTTAACATATTTTTTTTTATTTAACATAAGGTTATGGTAACCCTAAATCGTATTAGTAACGTGAAGTGCCATAAATATATTTTCATGATTAAACTGACATTCTTTCGAAACGTATTGAATTGTTAGCAAAATATGAATCTTTATGAAAATCCATAAATTTTATTATAATTCTTCATTAAAATTCACAGTTTGCAAACATTTGACGATCTACACAAGAATGCATAAAATGAATTTGATGGAATTTCATAAACCCATTATCATTTTCCTGTTAAAATTTTATGATAAAAATTGTTGTGACTTTTTTTTCTAGAAATAACAAGTACTTGAAAAAAGAAATAACTTGTTTGTTCAATTAAATCTTAATATATATTTCAAAGCTTATGACATGTGTGATTTATACTAATTTAAATAAGAGCTTAGGTTATTATTAGGTTAAACACAATTAAATGAATTTTATATTTTCATTATAGTATTATATTAGAATTTGTTTTGTGAATCTTTTCAAAGTAATAAAACAATTTTAAAAAAAGTTAAATTTGAAAAGTGAAAAAAGAAATTCTTTTTAATTTTCGTTTCATTTTTTCTTTATTTCTTTTCTCGTCCGGGTATTTTATATTACTCCAGATGTTATTACAATTTATTCTTCATAATGTAAAGTCAAGTATCGCATTTTGATCAAACTGAGTGCTTATGTTAATATGACGATCAAACTGCACATCTCCGCACTAGATAACTCTTGGGATTGCTACTTACTCAGCAGCATATCGCATATACGTATTCAGCAGTATAAAATCCATAAGAAATTACATAACTTCTCCCAAAGGCAGATCTAGAGGTCAATTGTTGTGCACTCTGTAGTCTTTTCATTTATTTTGTATTAATTTTTTAAACATTTTTGAACATTTCAACGAAATTAATATTTTTCTCAACTGTTATACGAAGTAGCAACTACTAATAAATTTCTGTACATGGTAATATGATGATTAAAATCAACATTTGAAGTAAACGGGCAAAATTCACTTTGTACTTATTCTTTAGTTTAATACATAACTTTGAGAATTAATATTTTTTATCTTACAACAAGAAAAAGGAATTAAAAAAATATAATATAATATACCCGACGAAAGTAAAAAATAACTTGGATAACTCAATAGTCTCACTTGTTGAACCTCGATCTCATTTTTGACATGTCACTTTATTGTCATTGTACTTGTTGATATATTATGATATATAATGACGTATCATACCCTAAATTATATTTAAAATTTCTAGTTAATTGACACAAACTATCTAAAATTTAATTATCTTAATTAATTGGTGTTTATAGTATTCTTTACTATCAGTCTCATAAAGTACTCATAAATTATATAGAATTAAGTATTGATAATTATCTAAATAAACAGTATACTGACATTAAATTTTATGATACTAGTTTTTAATATTAAAAATTAACGAAATTATTTAAAAAAGTGATATTGAATATCAGAATTTGAACTCACTTATTTGCTTAATATAAATGTAATTCACCTTAGCTTATATTACGCACTTCAACTGTGTGTAAATTAAAAATAATGCATCTTCATTATATTGTAATGTGCAATTTAGTACACGCACTTATCTATGGCTACAAAAATAGTCTTACGAGGCCACACTTTGTATCAACATTTGTCATATATCTTATTTCACATACTTTGTAGACTTAGAAAAATTAGTTATTTTCAACCACTCCTTTTTGTGCATAAAATTAATTTTCAACGAGATTTTTTCTATTATTTCTTCTGTTTATTTTTTTTTTTTAATAAGAATTTTGAAATAATACGAGACTGTCCGATATCATTACTTTTTGTGTTTACAATAAAAGATAAAAAAATATACACACTTTCCACTTTAGAGCTAAAAGGGGAGCGAACAGTGCAAACTTCTTTGCCTCACCCTCAAAACTTTTTTTTTTGCTTTTTGGTATTTTCTTTTCACGAAAGAATATAAAACAAAAATATCCGCTTTTATGCGTTTGTTTATAAGGACAGGAAATAATTATTTAATACTAAAGTTAAGTACTCATAATATATGTACGGTAATACAATTGTTTTTAAATTTAAAAGTATAAAAGTTCTAAAAATAAATAAAAGAGTACACGAGAGGTGCAACATTAAATTGTGAAAATTTACTCGGTACAATGTACAATCCATTCGATCTGATTGGAGGTCAAATTTTACGTTTAATGTGGTAGACTGAAATTTATACTGTAAGATGTGATATATCATATTTTAACTTCGTACTTCGCACGGTCGTAAAATAAAATAGTAAACTTAATTAAATATGTACAGTAACGTCATAATTTATAGCGTGCTTTTTCAGATTCTTAAATTTAATATTATTTTAATATATTTTTTAATGGTTTAATATATTTTTCTTGCGAAGAAATTTCATTTTTATGACAAAACATTCAAATACAATTTACCTATTTGAGGTTTCGTAGAGAAAAAGTATTTAGTTTAAAAATCCATATTTATACACTCTGTAAAATATATTAATCTGACTTACATGCACGATATTTGTCGAATTTGAATTTACTGTTCTTAATTATAAATATTGTTACTTAATCAAATGGGAACAACATTTTAGTTGTTCTTTTTGCAAACAAAAATATAATGATTATTAATAGAAATTAATCAAATTGAAATTAAAAACGAATTGAAACCGTGTTATTTGATCATAATTTTGAAATAAAATTGTAATTGTGGGATATACGACAAATGAGTACATAAATAAAAATGTCTAAAATGACTGAAGATTGGAAGAATACTTAAAGTTCTTCTAGAAATCAGCTCTCGTAATACGAATATCATGCCTGATTATCCAGTCGTGATCATAACTCTGATAGTGATCTTTGCAATTGCTATTTGACGTCACTGGTTATTTGAATTGGCATATATTATATTAATACTTATTACGCAAACAAGTTCTAACTAGCATGGAATTTTTGAATGAAAGATGCGGCAATCGAAGCGACAAAAAAGTCAAGCATGCTAGAATTGAAGCGGTAAAAATGCCAGGAAAACGACGGATTTCTTTCAAATCCGCTTATACGTGTGCTCTGTTTCTCTCCTTTTTTTCTTTCATTCTCGACATCATTCCACTCGTGGCTGCAGTTTATATTTTGTCACATACAATGCATAAAGTGACATTTGTAAAAACACTTGCTCATGATCAATTTTAAACCTTTCATTTATTTTCCCTTTTAATCCAATTATTGCAGCCAATATTTCGAAAAAAAAAGTTTTTTTTTTCATCTTTCAAATTGTTATGTGTTATATTAAATCACACATTTTTAATTAGGAGTTTCCCTTTTTTGATCGTAAATAGTTTAACATTCACAAACGTACTTCAGAATTCAAAAATTCTTTGCAAAACCAAAGAAGAAATATTTCTTTATTAAAATTAAAAAAATTGCTTTTTCATTTCAATTTTTTAATTCTTTAAATTGCGTTAAGAGCCAATGTTTTTAACCCCTATCTTTTTTATCAAATATAGCCCCTTCTATCATATATAAAGCCGAGCTTCTTATAAGCATTATCATACTGAAATTTTTTTATTGCAGTTTTATAATGATTCATCGCTATATGGATAGAGAATTTCTATTTTTTTTTTACATCATATTTTGTCATTTTCTTTATTGATTTCACATTTTTCAACAATGAGACGTGCTTCTGAGAAATGGGGGCTGCAATTTAATTAAACAAAACAGGGGTTGAAAATGTTGAATCATAATGAAATTTTCAATTATCTTTTTATAATAATAATTTTTTATAAAGAGAGAATATACTTTCCTTTTTTTTTATTTGATATTGCTGTGGGTGAAAAATTTTTTGAAGTTTTAGATATTAAATTATGTCTAAATTCTTACTCAGTATTTTTTTTATTATGGTCAATAATTATCAATAATTTATCAACAATTTTTACTGAATAAAAATTTAGACACAAAGTCGACTATATTTCTTACACTTATACACGGAGAAAAATTTATGAGAAATTTTTACTCTAAATTTGAGTTCTCTAGTCATAGAAGTCAGTTTTTACATACATTTAAACTGTATTCACTAAAAAGTTGTAATACTAATGGACATAATAATAA
>JABFPN010001730.1:0-26772 GCA_022817305.1 Leptoteleia sp. ZL-2020 | reverse complement strand
GTAATTTGGCGGCCTTTTTTTTTTATTTTATTTTTTTTTTCTTTATCGTCCCAATATCGCGATTTTCGGACCGAAACGGGCTTACGTACCGAAATTGCGCGTATTACCATATTTACGTAATGCGATCACGTAAATTGGCCGATAAATTTCATGGGGCTAACGAGAAAATCGATATCGATCGGGAAGATTCAGGAATCCGAGGGAATCAGTCCTTAAATGTCCGCGCCAATAACATACGTGCGGATATTCAAGCGATGCATTATCGCGGTTGCCAGAAATCTCCCCTCTCTTCCCCCCCCTCCATGCACCACAATTACTAAACCGCAAACGATGGACGATCGATGCACGATCGATGCACGATCGATTAACTCTCGAAAATGCGCCACATCCAAGCCGAGCGTTGGCTCGTGTTAAAGATATTTTCGCAGAAACTCCAAACGCGTCCTACCACCCCTCCTCGTAGTGTTTCGTCGTGGCGTTGTGCGCCAGTACGACGTACTCAAATTTAATGAACTCAATTACAGCGAGGAAGAAAAATATTTTATGTCAAATCGTTGGGTATAATAAAATATCACCGTGACGTTATACCCGATGGGTTAACGGACGAAAAGAAAAGTATATAAAATTACTGCAAAACAAATTACCGTAGTAAAATTGAATTATATATGGTCCATATATGGTCCACATGTGTTTTATAAATTTTATATAAGGAAGCAAAAAATTCATATATGGAAATATATGTTTTTTCTTAATACATGTATTATCATGTATGGACATATATGTTTTTTCTTCATTCATATATGGTCATACATGGTCGATATATGGCAATAATTGATTTCCATGTAAGGAAATTATTAAATGTATATATGGCTAAAATATTGTATCAATTATTGCCATATGTAACCATATATGGCCATATATGGACTAAGAGAAAACATATATCTATATAAACATATTTCAAAGTTGACGGACGGACCCAGGAAGATGCCGAATAAAACGCAAGATTTATTGCGCGCGTTGCGTAATTTTTCCGAAACGTAACCGTGGACGAAAGTGCGCGCGCAGCCCCCGAAAATTATCTTGTCAAATTTGGGCATTGCGAAAAAAAGGAAGGAAAAAAAAATATTATTTACCTGGGAAGAATTATGCACGACCTGAACTATGTAGTAACAAAAATTCGTCCCATTTAACGACCGCAAAAAAGTGTGACAAGAATAATGACCCTCGCAGCGTGAAATATTTTTCGGATATCACGCTTGGATATCTCGAAGAGTTATATGCGCTCGGGAATTTTTGTTACGCGAGCGGCATTGTCACGCGTGTAGATGTGACGGCGCGTTAATGAAACTGATGGTAATATATTGTTTATGATAAACACCTCGGTCGATTCGACATGTGATAGCAATTTCGAATGAAGTCGACTGGCCGTGTCACATAGAACAAACCATTTTTCAATCCGGCGCCTGAATGACGCTCGTTGTCAGTTTCACGATGGTTTAGATCCACCGTATGAGGAACCATACACTGAGAAAAAAAAATATGTTAAATTTTCGTATATAATTAGGAAACTGAAACTATATGTAGCGTATAAGAAATTTTCAAATTAAATATATGAAAACTTAGCACACATATTACACTACTTTATATAATTATGTTTCCTTTTCGCATACTTAATGCTAAGCTTTCATACATTTTATTTGAAATTTTCTTATACTTTCCGTATAGTCTCAGTTTCCTAACTATATACGAAAAATTAATATATTCTTTTTCTCAGTGTAACGATTATTCAAAAAGCAATGTATTATAAATGAGAATTTTTATATAATAATTATCGCTGCAATAGTGGTATTTAAGCATTAAAGGTACTTTTTTAAATTTTTAATACAAAATAAAATAAATAAAATTGAAATATTTCTGTAATAATCTAGAAAATGAGAATTTTTTTCAAAAAAAAGACATTCAGTTGTTCCAAATTCAATCCCTGAATAAATCTGAATTTTTAAGATTCGCCAAATTCTAGAAAGTTGGAAGAAATTCTGAGAAATTCTAAAAAGTCCCGAATGGAATATTTTCTCAGAGCTATTTTTAACATTTTTCGGAAATATATTTTTACCGGGGGTATTGTATAATAAAATTACATCACAAATATCAATTTCATCGAGCGAAATTAAAAGGCGGATTTAATTAGTTATAAAGTACAATTCATTTAATTACTTTGGAATAGTAATTAATTAGACAACCTCATTTATAATTAATGAAGATTGTAACGTGGAATTAAAAACGAATTATACCATTAACGGATAATTAAGAATATTGTTACACTGATGCCAATAAATAATTTTAAACAGTTGCATAGAATGCAATTAATTTTACAGAGAACATATAAATTCTGTATATATTTTTATATATAAAAAGATGCGGCGATTATTTTCTGAAATCAAACTAAATTTGTTGAACCTCTTTCAATTCAGTTGAAACTCGTTGTGCTGGTTTATTCTGATATAAAAAAGAGACACGACGTTTACTCTGATATTTTTATCTTAAGCAAGATATTACTTATGGTTATATATAACCCAGTTTTCCGTAAAAACGTGAATCGCTTACATATTAAATCATTTACATTTAAAATAATAATAGTAATAATAATAATAAAATAGTTTTATTGATTGGTCTTAAAGTATTATTTAACGTCATTGCTTTATGCATTCAAATACGTCATGAATAATTAATGTTATAACATATCTTCCTACAATTTTTTTATATAAATTGTGTACCATTATTTAAACCGTTAAAGTATAGATACGCATTATTTTAACTATTACTTTATGAATATTTATCGAGTGAATAGATTATCATGACTGCCTCTCATTACTACATTTGTTAATCATTACTTAAAAAAAAGTCGTAATGCTTTAATTAATATAATTTAAAATGGTAAAATAGTCCGGCCATTTTATTCCCATATAATGACTTAATATGTCCGAGTAATTAGGTTTGAATAATTGAACAAATTAATAGGAAAAGATTTTAATTTGCTGCAATTTACCTTTTTGTGTTACACAAGAAATATTAATTATTTATCACTTAATTATAAGTTCTTTATCATTTTACGGCGTTTAATTAATACATTAAATTTCGAAATACTGAATTCAATTAAATACAATTTTGTTTAAGATTTAATTTGTATTAAGGGATTTCTAATGACCTTAATGAAGTTTCAAAAATGTTTACAATATTATTACTAAATGTAATCTGATGCTGTGCACCGTTTGTCATTTATTTTAACAGTATTTATTTTGCAATTTAATTGTGCAAAGGATCGCGACAGCGATCCAACGAGCCAAGGTACTGGAATAATAATGAAACTGAAAAATTAAATGAACATGACGCTGCCGCTATACTTTATCTCTCGGACTTATGAGTGTCATTATTACCCTCTCTCTCTTACTCCCAATGATTCCGTGCAACAAGACAAAGACCTTGCTAAAGTTTTTCCTTTTCTTACTCATTACAGGTGGCAAATTTAGGAAGCATGCAACGACGTGCATACTCAAACTACTTCCCATGAAGGTCATGAAATATAAGTTAGTAAGTCAAGTAAGTGCAATAATTATGTATTTGTCTATGTCCATATTTGTGTCTGTATTTTCGTCTATTTGTACATTTATACAGTGAGAAAAAAGTTGTAATAAATATTAATATAGCATAATGGTATGGTAAAATGGCAAACTATATAAACAATATTTTTCCAATGCCAGAAGGTATGGTTATTTTAAATACAACTTTGTTACTTATTCGACGAACATCCACGCGTCCATATTACCTTACGACCACTGAAATAACTATGCACACCCTACAAATAATCTACAAATTGATTCCCCGAAAAGTTGCCTTGTCGTTGACTGACAATGTAATAGGGAGCCGACGAATTGTTCGCGCCAAGAGTGGCACCGAAGAAAAGGATTCCACGAGGTCCTTTTATGCCGCAGAAACGGCCGTAAAGGAATACAATTGTATGATTAACGATTGGAAATGTGATTCGCCAAAAGGCGAATATCATTTGTGTTACGGGGAACACGACAGTGCGAGTAAACGATGGCAGATGTTTCGCGGGGCTTGTAATTCCCGGAGCCGGTATCAGTTCGCCACGGCCGACTAAAACCGCGTGTCAATCCCTGCATGAAAACGAGATTGTTTTCACTCGGGCTCGAGTGGCACGCCCGAGTGAAACGACCTGTAGAGAGGCTGTAAAAGGCAAACCCGTCGTACCGGGATTGTTCGTGCTCCGCGGGCATTCCAGGCGACGCCAACGTATTGCGGCCTGGCATCCCCCTCTGCCGCGACTCACACCAGAATCGAACCGGCCAGGCCTCTGCCCGGCGAGCTCTCCCGCGCGATAATACAACCGAGAGTCAGCTCTCGGGTTACGTGCCTCGTCCGTACAGGGTGCCCCATAATCCATCCGTTGCATGATTTGTTGCATTTGCATATGTCCTTTTTATATCCCGCATAAACACACCAGGCGTTATACGGCCGAGCGTCAAAACTAACCGATCAAATCTAACGCGACCAACCGTGTTGATACCCATGAAAAAGTTTTATTATATAGGTGGCATATATGCGGCATATATGTTTTCAGAAATATGCTATATATATGCCTGCATATATGCTACATATAGGCCACGTATATGCCCGCATATATGGCAACCTCTATAATTTTTTTTCATCAGTAAGGTTCGAGAAACATGCCCACATATATGCCTGCATATATGCTGCATATATGCCATATGTATTCCACATATATGCCCGCATATATGGCAACCTATATACATTTTTTTTCCTAGATAAGTTTCGAAGGGACTCGCTTTTCTGCTGAGCTTTACGTCGTCGTTTAAAGATGGAGAATCGAATAGCTACTAGGGTTAAAAGCTTTCTCGAGTTCGGGATTAATATGTTAATTGTGGTACGGTATTAACGGGGGGAAAATTCTACGTTGGAAACAGTGATGTTATTGTCAGTTGATAAAGATACATTTGGATGGAATCGAGTCGAGGTAATTGATTTCCTTTTCCATCGTTGCCATTAGAAAACGGCGAAAAGCTATCCCGGCAATGCGCGAGACACGTCGGAGGTGTTAATTTGTGCGAATTAACACCTGGTCGCAGTAGTTGGGAAAGCCACTTCGGGGAAAGAATTTCGAAGACCTTTTTGGAATCTCTGCCGAGTGTTACGAGTGAGAAGAATGTTGCTTGTTAGAGATTTCTCGTCTAATCAGTGTTCTGTACTGTGTTTAAAGGACAGGTAAAAAGTGATCTTTGTTTTCAGGTCATGTAGCATACTTAGATTTGCGGTTGGAAATTTGATGGTTGATTTTTGTACTACTGTTTGAAGATTAACATGAATTCTTTCATGGAAAACAAAGTTCCATCAGAATTCTGGCAAATCTTTGCCAGTTTCTTGCCAGAGTTATCTTATTAGGCAGACTACTCAAAATTGAATTAACCTTCCAAATATATAGGTTGATAGGGTTTTCTAATTTGGAAGACATAAGAATCCATCTACATTCCCAGGCTTTGTTTTATTCTTTTTCATCTATATCTTTGGAGCAAAAAGCGAAAGAAATAAGCAGAATATTTTTACCAAAAGAACTCGGCAAATCACTTTGTAGCGAAAACTTAGGTAACCGTGAAATTTTTGTAAGTCATGCTTCTATAATTACCTCTCTTTATTTGCGTCACTGTTTAAGCATCGCACAATGCGCATAACCGATTGCAGGTCTACTTAGACCGGGCGATTTCGAAGGTACGGTGCAACAACGGTTATTGAACGGCTCGATTCAAATTTCTAAAGAAGTTAATTGAAGCGTCTCGCGTTTCAGACGGAAAGTCTCTCGAGAGCCACGTTTAATACGTCAGGGCTATTGATGAGTCCCCGCTTAATCTCGCTTCATTCTGCGTTCCATGAATAAAGAGCGCTCGTTCATCATATGGAGATTATGATAGGGGCAATACTGAATGAAGACATTACGCGCGACAGTACAAAGATATCTTCCGCTTATATAACTGGCCGGGCAACCGCATCCTGTTGTACCTCTTCTTAGGTAGATTTCGAGACAACGGATATATTGTGCGCTATACCAAAAAACTTAATACGCTGCCTCGCATTAAACGTGACGGATACTTTATTATTTCGCGCACTTGCTCCATGCTTCACTACCCAAGATTCTGTTAGCTTTTAATATTTGATAATCTTATATGTTGCCGTGATACGATCTATCAAAAGTTCACATCTACTATTCCAGCAATGATCGCGGTAAAGTATTTGAAGGTCTCGGAAATTCCGGAAGTAAACTACGTAAGCTTTTTACTGATGAATATTCAGAAATATATTATTTATCCTGATGAATATAGTAATATATTATCGGGGCTATCTTATCAGGGCCCTGATCAAGAAGTAGGGTTGCCTTATCCGGGCCTTATTTTAACCAGACTTCACATCTACTTGGGTCCCCTTTCAAGGAACCCCTTCCCAGACAAAGACGGTGCTCCCCACAATGGGAATCCGAGGAATAGGAAATCCGCGACGAAAAGTTTAATGCAACTTGAAGTTGATCGATGAACGACACCCGGGGTCCATCAGGAAATATTTGACGCCTCTTTTTGTTGGCCGCCCCGGCCGATCCGAGCACCTTGTCGGAGGACTTTTTTTAACTGGATATCTTCTTTATATCTGGCCTGATGGTAACATAAAAGGTTATTCATCCAGCTCGTGTCACGTTACGCGGGGAATGTGGGATACGCTATTTATTGTGTACATATACGTGAAATGTGTAAGGGCGCTCGGCTGCACACCGATACTCCTACGACACATGCCAAGCAGTTGTGACAAAGGTTTGATTGAGTGAAGTAAATGGTTATGCGAGCGGGCACGTTCGTAGCTTGTTTTTCCTTTCCTGCCCGTTGAGTGCAAAAACGTGCGATGTTGAAAAACGCCGGGAACAAAGAGAACGGCGTCGGACAAAGAACGGAAAACAAGAGTGAAAAACAATTCGATGGGAACAAAACAAATGACCGAGTCAAAGGTGGACAAAACAAAACAACGCCGAGGAATCATAAAAAAGAAAGAAAAAACAAAACCCACGCGAGGCTTTCAATGCAAAAGAAAAGTTCCTTGATATTACTGGAAGAGGCAGCGACCCGATCGCGAATACAAATGGCGATTTTAAAGTTACGGCGAGAAAGAAAGTAACAGCCCATGAAAAATATTTATATAGGTTGTCATATATGTGGTATGGATGTGGCATATATGCGGGTATATATGCGGGAATATATGCAGGCATGTTTCTGAAAACATATATCTTTTGAGAAACATATATGCCAATATCATTGCGGCATATATACCACCTATATAAATTTTTTTCATGCGAGACCATATGCACTTTTTATCAACAATTCTGATCGATCATGCCCGAAGCCATCGGCCAGATAACCTCGCGACTTATCTCGTAAGTTTGTCCGATAACCCTGACGATCTGCCAGCTATTCGATTGGACCTTTGACCTTTCCCCCCCCCTCCCCGTGCAACTGCAGAGATGTATGCACTTTTTGCCATAACCCACCGAGTTTTTAGAATAACGGAAATTCCCGACCGAAGGTCAACCTGTTTTATACACGGCTGTGGCCAAAGAATGGTCATTGTGGGATAAGCGAACAACCCTGTTTTGTTTACGACACAAAAGGCCAATTGCATTACGCACGAAATTCCATTTGTTGCAATCGTACTAATTGTCCATTAAACAATTTCTGCGGTGCATTAAGAAAATTGGGTCTTAATGGTATTTATTTGCAGCCTCTGGACCGATAAAAAGGTGAAATACTTCAGGTACCAACTGAAAAATGTCGAATGGATGAAATAGCAATTTTTAACAGCTGGTATTTTGGGTAATTAGACACGGTGAAAAATTTGTTGTTGAAATAAATAATATGGTTTTTAGTTACTATAACTAAAGATAATTGTTTTTAATACAAAAAATTCTTTAACCAAATGTCCTTAACCATACGATTTTAGTTATAAATCCTTTATTTTTTTTTCAATGAATGAACGTGATTTATAATTTAATTAAATTAAACCGTCTCCAATTTTTCTCTGCCAAATTCATACCCATAAACTTCTCGCAATTGCAACATCAAACGCAATGTTAATAATGTTACTCTTAATGTGTAGTTCGTACAATTTTTAAACATACATCAATGGGGGAGAGAGAGAAGGAGAGGGAAAAAAAAGAGGAAATGCACGTGCGATTTAATCGCAATCGATCTCCTATTACTTTCGTTTCCTCGATATCTGGGTTATATTTACTATCAAGATAGGCATCGACCGCGTCACGCATTTCGCAGTTAAGTGGCATACCGGATTGGTTGCCACCCGCGCACATTCGAAATGCCCGCGTGTGTGTAGCATTGGATTTAATTGACATTAAGGTAGGGGAAGCAAAAATATTATGGCATCGTTATATTGATACGTCACGTTGATTGACGCGCCATTTTGTTTTGACAAGCGTTAAACCGCGATGCATTTTGCAGGGGCTCGTCTCCTCTAATTTGAATAGAATGAAAATCGCGTTCTCTTTCAAACGATCCTATACAGGCCTATTATAAGTTGGAAGGTATTACCACCTGGAACTTGCGTGGATCATTGGGAATGGGCTCGGTTGATTATATACGAAGATTTGACACGGAATTTTGAGCGCATAATTTACAATATTTAATTGATAACTCGTAGAATGGCAGGCGCGTTTAGATCTCCAGAACCTTCGGAGTCAGCTTATTACGTCCAATCAGATCTGAGTTTTCGGCCATGTTAAATAATTAAGCCGACTTAAGGGGGATTTGCATTTGAGTATCTCCGCGCGAAAATATGGTCCAGTCGGACGTCAGAATAAGGGTTTGATGGATTTTGATTATTCCAATATTATCTCCAACCTAATTTTCAACAATATTATATTATAAACCAGATACAAATAATGAATAAATAATTCCCCCAATCCTCAACCCCAGAGCACAAAGGACCAGATTTAAACCTACAGGAGATCGGTTTTCTTCAGGATTTATCAAAACTATCCGGCTAAAGATTAAAAATTTACAAATTAACAAAAAAAACAAAACAAAACAATACTTGTGGTCTTCCCTACGGGGACGGTTTAATAGCCTACTCCGATGCAAATAGTACGTTCCTAATGTTGGAATATCATACGGCTAATGCGCCGTAATTTAATTATAGTCCGGGGCCTAATTTAATTCCACCTCTGTTATCGTTTCATAATAAAGTGCAGGAGAAAATTTGCTTATCCGCGATCTTTATTGTTTACTCAGCTGAAAAAGAACCGACTGGACGTTGAAAAGAATTGTACGTTCCAGGGGAGAAGATTACAACCATCGGGTTGGGAAATTGATGATTGTCCGTTGCTCGGTACCCGGCACGATAATTTAGTTAATATAATGATCGCGAGGGGGCCGCATCGGTATGTCGGTCCCCGCGAGCCTTTGACAATCAAACGGTGGCGGTCCGCACGGATTAGGGGATGGGATAACTAGAAGAGGGGCAGGGGTGGGATCGGTTGGGGTGGGGCGGGGGGTTAGGGCAGACATTTGCATTTTAATTTGCATATTAAAACCCACTTGGGTCCTCGCTGCGAAATACGATAGTCCGCGTGTATATATTATATGCGCGCCTGTCGCATTAACGTTATAAAGGTGAGTTACACGACCGCAAGGCAACCTGACGGCCATGAAATCGTTCACGCATGCCGATCTTGAAATATGCACCCGTGAACGAAGATTACCGGCCGCGATAGCGCTGTTTTGAGCTGCGCCTCCAACCCGCCACTTATCCCGCTCCGGATCCGCGCGCGTATTTGCACAAATTTGACCGACGATCAATTGGTCGTGCGCTTGCGCAATCGCAATTTCGCGACTTACATCCCCGATGACGATAACGTCGCGCTAATGGACCGTCATTTTGGACCTGGCGGGAAACCGGATTTTACGCGAATCACTCCGATTTTGTATGTTTCGAACAGTTTTGCATATCCCCGTCTTTGTCGCGCTTGTTAGAAAGAAAAAGGACGAGACGACGATGCAAAAGTCTTCGTAGATCTTACAGTGTACCAATTTTTATTGTTTCCGTCTCGCTCCATCTGGTGTCATAAGAAAGGACGGGCATAGAAAAAGTCGTCGGGTGTTACAATACCGAGTGACTCCTCAGTTCTTTGCGAATGAGTCTCGTAACCCGCGGAAGTTCGCGGTTGATTCATGCGCGATTTCTATTCAGCTGAGAATCCGCGACTTATGCTCATCGCGATTCTTCGGTTATGTTTCCTGAATGCGACTGGAGCCTATTGTGATTCGGACGATTCCGCGCGCGTTGTTGCGTATCTTCTTGGAGGGATCATAATGCAACGCGTTGCCCAATAAAAATGCGTTACAAGCCAAGCTTGGATGTGATAAGAATTATGCAAGTAATTATGGCCGGATGAGTGATTCATTATAATTTATCGCGCGATTGTTTGCGATTGTACACTTTTATGAGCGATGTATAATTTTGTCGTTTTTATGCTTTTACGCATTTTCTGTAGTTTGATTTTTAACTTTACTTACGCTCGGTGGAGTGGTGCCAAAGAAAGGTAAAGGAAATGATACGGAAGAACCGGAGGAGTACGATTTTTCCCATATATTATATGAAAATTTAAGCACGATCCACGCTCTAGAAAAAGTAATATTCCAAGTTTTGTTGCAAGGTTTTCTTGACAGACTTCCGGTAATCTTTGCCCTTTGGGTAACCTTGACCTTTGTTAATTTAGGATATATCAAACTCAGGAACGAAATTCGAATTTTCTTATACAATTTGTTTCATTTGAAATATATATTTTGTTGAATTAAAAAAGGCTCGTTTAAATTGTTGTTACCAAAATCTTAAAGGGTGCTCCTAATACAATAGGTCAGCAAGACATATTTCTACTCACCTGTATACTTACCAGGATTTCCATTGAAACAACCCAATCAGATACGAGTATTATGTCTGCGGTGGTCTGATTTTCATCTAACGCAGGCTTCCACATATAATCGAGATTAAGCCATCTTAATGGTCGAGGAGCTGCGTTAGAACGCATTCTAATTAGATTTCTCCATTGTCTGTCACTCCGTTTCACCGAAGAAGAGCTGAAGACGTAATCGACTTAATTAGTAGAGGCCGACTGTCATACGCAATCGGTTCATGGGTTATTGTTGTATTCCCTGAGAAAGCCATTCTTTCATGCCGTCGAGAATTCAATAGCATTACAAGACTCGCAGTGCGCAAGACCGGATTACGCACGAAAAATTATGTCACGAACAAAATTAATTTGCTCCACCATCACCCCGTCTTTCTCTTTCCCTCGGAAATCGCGAGGAAGAATGAGGCGGAATTTGCGATTGCGCAACGCTTCCTTATAGGAAATTGCCAGAGTGGATCTGCGGGTTCTGGTCCAGTACTATTAACCAGACTCTGGCAAACAGGTTCGAAATTGATTATCAACAGAAACGGAACCGGATGTAAGACGTGTCAGGAACTGAGTTAAAAAGTGCCAAAATTGATCCAAACTTGTACGTGTACTGGTGATTTAAAAAGACAATTGATGTTTAAAAAAGGACCAACATTGGATGATTACTGGCAAGGTATAGGTAGACAACTGGTACGTTTAGTTATAGGGTACTGGTCTAATGTTATCACCCCATAACTGGTACCATTCTCTTATCATACTGGCAAACAAATTTACCAGTATTTTACTGGGCCTATAGGCTACTTCCTACTGGCTCTCCATACCGAAAACGATATTCCCAGTCGCGTCCCACGACTCTGCCTGTGAAACCGGAAGTGCGAGGTCGTTTTCCATTTTCTTGCGGAGCTCACTCGTCTCATTACGTCGAAGGCGGGGTATTATGAATCGACGAGGGAAACATCGCGCTTTTCCTCGCTCTCCCCCGGTTATTATCGTTGCCGCAGCCGTTAATATTAATAGATGCGCGGCATTGTCGGGATCTGGAGAGACACGCGGGCCCTTCGGGAGTCCCGCGCGCCATAATTGAATAGACACACAGCTGCGCCGCGAACCACGAGCCCATAAAACGTTAATAGCCTGCGCCGGGGACTCGCGGAAATCATATTCACGCAAACTTGTCTCCCCGGAGATTAAACACGCGAAGGCCTATAAATTCGATATAATTTATAATACGTAACTCGTCGGCGATAAATCAATTCGGGAAGGTGAGCCGTAATAAATGGCGCCTATGAATAATTTAAAGATACGCGGTTTAATTGCCCCGCGCGAACAGGCGGTATCGAAAAGCGCGCAACCGGATCTCCGAATTTATCGGACGCGCGCGCTTTTCAGCGGATCCGCTGGCGTGCGTGGCCCATTGTCGCGGCGATTTCGCTGCTTGAGGCGGGCCCTTTATCTGCGAGCGAAATCATACGGCGACAAGATAGTTTGCAGTTAGTGCAGAATCATGTCGGCGTAATATATTTGCGGAGATAATGGCGCGATTCTTTTTTTTCCGCGGGAGCGTATTAAACGGTCGGATTAAGAATAAATTCTGTCCGCGGTTACAAATGTAATTGTGGCGAGGCGGATCTTATCTTAATTATAATTCATGGCCCCGCTAATTAGTAGACATTTTTCGCCAGGCTCGCTTATCGTCGTGGCTATCGATGAATGGGACGCAAAACACTTTCAGCGATCGCGCGGTAAAAAAAAAAGAATAATAAAAATAAAAGTGAAACGGCAATCGTGGCGGGGAACGGTCCGCGGTTCTTAACCCCGGCCTGCAAGAATTTCGCTTCATGCCTGAATAGAGTTATTACGGGAGCTGGCTGGAAATGCAAAGACATGCGAGGTGTGCAGTTCGTACATTTTTTAATTACACAGTAGGGCTATATACAACGTACAAATATTACAGATGATTGCGATCGCGTGAACAGGCATCGACGCCTGGATCTTCCTTTTTCCTTCCTCCTCGCGTCCTTTCGTTTTCCTTCGTCTCAAAACGGACGGTTGCCTCGCGAACTTGTGGTTTCCATGAAGACCCGGGGTAACGTCGAGGTGTAATTACACGTTTAGTGCAATCGTAAGCGGCACGCAACGCGCGAACCTCCGATCGAACGGTACGAGGGGTATGACGAGGAGGCGGGCGAGGTGAAGGAACGAAGGGAATTCCCTGCGATGACTCCAATGATTAATCGTCGGCGATTGCCTCCGTTAGCGGAGCGTTGCGTGGACGCCGCATGATAATTTCCTTCTTTCCGCCCGTGACCTTGAACTTGGGCCGACCAAAGGACGTTGCCTCGATCCGCTCTCCCGGCCGCCGTCGCTCGGCCGATACTTCATTATAATTTAACAATTACTCTTGCCTGCCGCAAGCCGACCGGAAATTTTGCGCCCGCCATTTCGTCACTGTCTTCGAAAGCTTTGGTTTCTTTTCACGACTGTTTAATCCCGCGCTGACGTCCCCAGTTTCCTCAGCTGATGACATTGTAAATTGCCTCTTCGTCCTCCTTCGCGTTCACATTGTTGGCCTCTATGTGCGCGGCGATTTTCACGTAACCCCGGTCGTTCTCTTTGCTGTTCTTACTGGGCAACGATGGCTTCTCGTCTTGGGGAAATATCGAAAGCGGAAGGACGTTCCCACTTGGCTCGCAGATTTCCGCGTAGATCTCCTCCAACCTCGGCGGAGGAGTCGGCGGTGTTGGCGTCAGACTGTCCCTGACCTTGGAATAAGGGGGATCTAGGTCCCCGTGGGTCTGAACCTCCAAGACGCTGGTAGACACCGACCTCTGCACTTGCGGTATTTTACCTAGACAAACGAAACCGCAAATTACAAACCGTTCCCTTTTGCGTCGAAGAATTTCAAGACCGTACATCCACCACAGTAGTGGTGGTGGTGGTGGTGGTACAAACCTGAACCAACCGACGAGATGGACATGAAGGTATTGGATTCCGATTCCAAGCTGGCGTATCGCTCGGGAGATCGCATGCCGATTTCTGGTCTCACTGCAAACGTGAAGGACGCGGACTTCTTTGCTGGATTGCGGCTCCTGTGTCCCTGAGTTATCCTGCTGATCTTCTCCAAAAATCCCGAACCGGAATTACCGTTGCTGGAACGCGAATGACTACGATCGCGTATGGTCGTTTTCTTTATGTGCTCCAAGCCTTCCTTCAAACTCTGCAAGATCGGCTTGGTCTCTGGTTTCGCTCGAATTTCCTTCAGATGTAACTCTTTCAATTGCGTCCCACCCACCGGAGGTGGTTTGGGTGGAGCTACCCTGGGTTCAGTTGCCCTTTGATCAAGTGCTCTTCTGTAATTGGGGGAAAGAAAATTTATTCTCCAGTGCGTTCTTGCGTGATAAGAGTTATTTTCGATAAACGTATCAGAGAGGCTGCAATTTAAAAATGCTTCACGTGTACGTGTGCAACGAAAAAAAAAATTACCTGCATGCCGATAATAATCGTTGCATTTTCGCTGAAGCGAGAAGCCTGGCTTCCGAGGGACAACCTAGACGGGCTCTTTTAACTCTAGGAGCTGCTGGCCCGGTGGCTACTAGTTCTAAAAGTTCAGGTACTGTTGCACCAGGCAATGGTCTCTCCGGCATCATAGGTACAACACAGCCCAAAACGATTGGTCCCCTTGTAGCAGTCTCCAATTGCATCAAACCGCTATAATCTCGGGGTAGAGGGATCGGAAGTGGTCCTGCCACTAGTCGTACCTTTTCAAAAGAACAAACATATAAAGAAATAAAACATTTCTATTTAATATTTCAATTTTCTTAATTTTATATTCCTAACATTACTACTATCTAATTATTAAATTTTAACAAAATTAGTTTTACATATACCATCTGAAAATTCAATTCATTGTTGTTTTCTAATAATGTTCTACTATTTTTTATTCATCCAGTTACGTTGCAATATTAAAATTTTGTAACCATAACCGTTACCCTAATCGGAAGATCCTTCTTCGCCAATTGGTGAACCCTGTACAGCACGGCGTCACTTCCGGTATCGAGGCTTCCACTTTGGCAGGTCGCATAAAATTCCCCTCGGGCGGACAAGGACGCGAAGAGTTCGTGCCCGTGCGAATCCAAACACTGCGCGTACTGATCCCTTTCGCTCGACCTGGAGCTTTTGCCTTCCGGTGCCGCGTTCACGATTCCGGGTAAACTGGACGAATTGTTTGCTTTTCTGGTGTCTTGGAAGACCGCCGTGAGGCGCAACACCTCGCCTGCCCTGACCGTCGTTTTAGTGTAATGAGCCCGCAAATTTCCGTTCTCTGCAAATAGATAACAATCGTCGTTAGGGTTTGATGGGTTCGTCAGATGGCGATAATAGAGCGCGTAATGACATAATGCCGGATTGTCGAGTGCGCGGGGCTTTCACTGCGCTGGCTAACTGTTACGTTACAGCGCTCGCCTCTCGTCGTAATCGTCGCCTACGTGGCGCGCAATCTTGTCAAGTGACGATGACAACAAAGCGGACAGGCTGGTACTGGGCTGCTTCTAGGCTGCTTTTAACGCAGTCCAACTATTATTCGTGTCACGGCCAGCCGCTGCACCCAAGAAAATAATCTCCCTTACCAATCGTCTTTGTGCATTGTCACATGGCGCAGGCGACGACTACGAGGTGTAACACTGGTACCACTCGGCAATTTCAATGAGAACGCTTTTTCTGCCTCTCGACGCTGAATGCCATATTATGACCATTCACGTGTTGAAAATAAGCCTTTGACAATATAGTTTCTTTTCTTGGTGCCCTCGCGTGCGTGAGGTATGCAATATGCATGAGCGTGGCGTCCAAGTGAAAAGCGACCGCGGACGTCATTGATACCCTAACAGAACGCAACCGTGAAAGTAACGCCAAATCAATGTTTAAACAACGAACGAATCCCTGGTAAAAATGAAACGTACATGGTTCGTATATGTTTTAACAATTTCATATGGGGAAGAAAAAAATTCATACATGGACATATATTCTTTTCCATTATGTATATAGGGTTGATATATGGTCCATGTATGGTCCATATGTTTTAACAATTTCATATAAGGAAATAAAGAATTAATATATGGGTATATATGTTTTTTTTCGTAATCAATATATGTTTATGAATTTTTATTTCCTTATATGAAATTGTTAAAATATATATGGAACATATATAGATCATATATATATATCTTATTTTTATTAAGGGAACATTCGAAATGTATTTATCTTGGTCTTTGATACTTAGTAACTCAACGCTAAAAATTCATTATCAATGTTAATTCAACGTCTTATCAATGGACACATTTATCTAACGACAACTGACGCAGCGACGCGAATTTTCTGTCTTCCCATAAATTTTGCCCGGGAAAATTCGTCGCACCGCAAAGACCGCAATTCACGCCGGATTCGCGAACCGTTCATTAAGTTTCGTTTGTGAGTCGCGCAAAGGTAACTCCGCAATTTTCAGGGACTTCGCTCTAGGGACAATTCGCGGTCTACATTATTGCGGTTGTGGCGCGTCCAGAGTATTGCATTGCGATAACGACCGCGTCGCGAATAAGCGCTCGGCCGTTCGACCGTCGACGTTTATTGCAATTTGCAATTTTTCTTCGACAATTAAGATGACATAAATTCCACACTGACAGCTCTTTAACTTGGTCGGTTATAAATGTTGCGCCGGGATAGTGATACGCCGATAAATGTTACGACGCATAGACACTGTAAACGTCCCTTTTTTCTTTTTTTTTTCCCATCGACACTGAAATTAATAAACACGTTCTCGTTAATAATTTATACCCGGGGCACAATTTATATCCACCGTTCGATAGCTCGCAATAAAGATTTGCCCGGCGAGAACCAGCTTATCACAATGTGCAATGAGCATTATATTTTATCGCGTTTAGAAGATAAACAGCGGGACCGGCGAACAAAAAATTGTTTTAATGCTTTGTAATTATGTGCGCAGTTTATGGCGCTCCCCGGCAAGGTCGCGAACTTACCCATTTTAGAGTGCGTTAAGGTGTACGCTCTGAGTGGCTTTGCGAGCAAAAATGACGGTACACCTGCCCTGACTAGAGCGCCGACTCGTCGATAAACCCGGGCACTTCCGGTACCACCATTATTGGATACCACGGAAAACCAGCCTGAAACAAAAGAACAAATGTTTGAAATGTTTCCAGATCCGGGGGTGTCTATCATTAGGTTATTAAGTTCTGGTTATGGCCAGCTTAGCAGTTAAGTGGACGACTTGGGTGACGTTAACGGCTGTGCATCTAATGTACACGCATGTGTCTTTGGTTCAAAGTTCACTCTTAACTTTGGTCTTAATGCAAGTAAATATCACAGGAAGTGATATTGAGTGCTTCGTGATTAAATGTGGGGTTAATAAAAATTTTGATGTGTCAGGACAGGTTTGGTAGATTACATTATTAAAGTCAAATTAATATATTCCTAAAAAGATTTTTTTATATTTTAGGGTAAATTGTAAAGTTTTGTAAAGTACATTTTTATTCGTGGTGAACATGATAACTTGACTCTTTGCGAAGCTACTGTATCAGTCGATGGAAGTACCTTAGAGATAGTATATTACTCAACGAGGAAAAAAGTGGTTTCAGGTTGGTAACCCTTCGACTTTGGCTTGGGTTACCAACTTAAAACAACTTTTTTCCTCGTCGAGTACAATATTTTATTTACCGTGAAAGTCAAATATGTTGGTAACCCGCAGGGCTACTAATACATTTTATTTTTAAACAAAGAATGTAACTAAATTAAAATAAATACCATAATTGTTTGTATGTTAGAAGCACATTAATCAGGTTTCATGTTGAATAATAATCAAGTCCTCGTGCTTGCGGATGTAAAACTGCTATAATTTTCCGCGCAGCGAAAACTCACAACGCGAACGACACGTTTTCGCTTTCCCTACATGAAATGAGGACTTTGACGCATATGTGTCAGAACAACGCGGTTCAACAAGTTGTCGCGAGCGCAGTCTCATTCTTACAAGAACCGTCACCGTTACCACCGAGTCGAGCGGAACGCGTTCCAGTTTCACCGCGGGCAGGAAAATTGTCGTCCCTTTGTGTCGCGCCAACTAATTCCCAATTAAAAATTTCACCGGTACAAGTACCGCGAAAGTCATGCGTTCACCATCAGTCAGGATAAGGAGATAAAAAGAAAAAGGCTCAACATTTTTGGATTTACCATTTAAAAGAAAAAATATATAAAGAAAAAAAAAAAAATAATTATAATTGCAAGTACGAGTTACTTTCGGCACGCAACGACGACGTATCCCAAATGCAATTATTTTCAACGAATTTCGTGAAAGCATAATGACTCGGTCGTGAAACGATGACGAGCTCCAGTGATTTAACAATTTTATTACCGTTTGCATAATTAGAGATTTGACAGCGAAATGGAAGCAAACTTGTTCTCATTTGGGGAACGACTTTTGACAAAATGTTGGCATGACCGAAGTTTCGTATTTAATGAATGGAATGCGAAATTATACGTGGTTGGGTTTACAAGTTGGAGGGTACAATTGTGATGGGTGTTTCTTGCTCTTACATTATTATAATGATTTCTCGGGAAAATTGTATAATAAGGTATGTTATTGACGTTTTAGCTTAAATTGTATCATAAGATGGAAGAACTATGTATGGTTGTACTTTTATTATCAAATGCTCGTAAAAGTCTTCTTAATAGTTGAATTGAAATTTAGTTAATTATATTAATAAATTTATTGTCTTAAATTTATTTCCATTTAAACAATCTTTGTACACATCTTTAAGGGCTTAAAATGGAAAAAGGAATACAAAAGATTGTTTGCTTATTTTTATATGATATAGTAAAATTTTTATATGACCTTGTAAAGTTGCCAAGATTTATGGTAATTATCACTATACTGAATATAAAATTGTACTATATCATACATAAAAATTTACCGCAATGGTATGGTAAAATAGCAGACACTCTAGACAGTATCCTTCCATCCTTCAGAAGGTATGGTCATTTCAAATACAACTCTTTTCTCAGTGTTCCCCACGTCAGGCTTACTTGTCACCTTTGTCCAAATTCTATTTGCCATTAAAATCATCTTGAAGTTATCTACTTCACGATACCACTTGGATACACAGATATAACCCCGTACGCCGAAGAGAATCGACTGCAACGAAGGGAATTCGAATGGTCTTATAAAATTGGCTAGTCTGCCGATGATCAATCCGGTCTTCTAAAATGGCTCGGGGAGGAGCTCGGTGAGAGAGCCTATTGCGAGCATCGGTACGACACCCTTGAAAGCCCATCAAAAGCTCGAATAGCTCTCGAGCGTGTCCAACATTAATTCCGAAGGCAATGAGATAAATTAATAATTTATCGTCGAAGCTCGATGCATCGAACGTAACGGCCGGATAATTTACAGGCATATGTAAACATCCGTTTTACGTCCGTGCCATTCATAAGACGAGGCGTATAACTCGCAGCGTCGATTAGCGCTCTCCGTCTTGCCTTGGTTGGTCCGTGCTCGACGTGCGCGATCATATCTTCGCCATCTTGGATTGATTTACAACGAAAGCCTTACCGCTCGGTACCGATGATACTTTTATTAGGCGACCAGAAATTTATAGACAAACTGACAGCTTATACGAGCATTACAATGTAATCCCGTACTAAGAACCGGGAGAAGGATCCATCCCCCCGGGGGCAGAGGCGCAAATACGACCGAGAAAATGAAGAACAATAAATTCCCCTCGGCTTGGAATAATGAAACGCGCTCGCATCCGCCAGCGGACCGTCCATAGGTAATTCCCCAGTGTAAACACGCGGGCGCGCCCTATCGGGCCCCCGACATCTCGGCGTATTTGTCATTTTTCGACGAAAATGCGGCCCGCGATGCGGGGAAACCCCGCCTCGAATTTATGCCCGGACTTCGAGGCCGCCAGATGGATATCTGCAATTAATGCGCCGCTCTTTTTTTATCGCCCTATCTCGCCGAGACTAATGGTATATTTAAGGAAAGAGGGGGGTTTTTTCTTCTTCTTCTTCCTCTTCCTTCGACGAAATAAATTATGATGCTAAATTGTGCGCGTAACGCGGACATCGTAATTGGTCGTATCAGTGATTATCTCGTCTGATCGAATACACTTGACCTGGCAAGATAGAATCTGACCGGGTACCATTAAGTCGTCACCGCGCAGTCGCGCAAATGAACTTATGCGTGCCCGCGTGTATATTTCATCGTCCTTTGAGTCGTGGTATAACAGGGAAATGGATATTCTATCCTGAATATATTGTTGTATACATTTGAATTGGTGGGAATATGGTGCTTGGTTGAAGAGAGCATTGTTTTCTGGGGAATTAATTTGAATGTGCTCGAATTTACCAACAAAAGTACCAGTCGATATATTCAAAGTTTGGCTATTATGCAAAATCAAATGTTAAACAAATATTGTTGTCATATTTTTGCTTTGTTAAGTTGTTTTCATTTATATGATAATTTTAGTAATATTGATAGCACCGCTGCAAAAAATGTCTTTTTAAAAAATAACGTAAATGACCTTCATTCCAGTCGATTTGTCGAATCGTTCGGTTATTTTCACCAAATATTACGAAGAATTAAAATCCTTTTCAGCGAATCAATTTTTTTTTGTCGGCACAGATAATCGGATCATTCGGTTTTTGGCATTGCATCAATTAGTCCCAAGGTTTCGATTGCTCAATCCGAACATTAATCTCAACGAAAATAGGCGTCTGTGAACTTCAGCTGTTCGCAATACCGTTATTTGAATGTTAATTGGAACTGGGATACGATTATCGGCTTAATTAAATTTCGCTATTTTTTGTAAGGCTGACGCAAGGTTAGCGAAAAAGTTTGATTTACTCTTTGGTGTTATCACCTGTTGCGTGCTCGTCGAAGGGAGCATTTCGTTGCTCTGTTTGAAAATCGATAATAAAATTTAGCACGCTTTAAAAAAAATTAAGTATTTACTTAAATAATGGTAAAATTTAATGGAAAATCTTTTTGGTAGAACTAGACATCTATTTAATTGAAGTAGATTCCTATTTGGGAAACTAGATTCTACTTGAATCAAATGGAACATTGTAGTCATTTTTTAGAGTTGATAGAATAAAAAAATATTATTATAATATATTTCTGCCATATTGTCGACTCAACCATTGCATTTTTTTTATCTAACATATGAAACAATTTTATATGCTTAATATTTTAAAATACATTTTATGACACCATTTGCAAGATACTAAGACATTAGTATTTGATTAATAATGGTCCAGCATCGGTTCAGTACTGGCGGCCAACCAGCAATAGCCAGTCGAGGACTGTTTGACCAGTACTGGAGCAATATCGCACCATTTAAAAATTTCCACCTGGGTAGCAAGATAACGTAATTCAAGTTGTTCGATTGAAACGGTGCGTTTTTGTACACCACCCTCTGCTTGTAACCAAAAAAAAAAAAAAAAGATATAGGATTAAATCGTGCCAGGCCTAAAATATCGTTAAATTAAACGCTTCCCTACTTCCGCAATTTTAATTAAGACATTCTGCCTTAAAGGAATGTAATGCAACCTCCCCGTGGCGAACCGAGCCGCGTAACAGAAATGGAAATATACTAGAACTGGCACGACCGAACCTTTATTGGCTGAAGATAATTGTCCGAGATAGCGAAAACACGGTTGCCGAATACCCGGTACTTATTACGTTCCTGTTCGATAAGGGTCGCAATAGCAGTAGTCACTAATCGAGCTGCGATATAATTGGCTGTTGCGCCGCATTTCCCCGACTCGCTTCATCAGTGATACGCACACGTGCGTGATCATATTTTTCTTGCCCTTTTTAACGCTTATAACAATAACAATTCGATCCTAAATGCGAGGTAAATTGAACATCGCTTTTGTCGTAGCGAGTGGTGCGGGATAAAGGCAGAGAGACCGAGGATGGATGATATAGAAGAGGAAGGGGATCGATGAAATTTGACCAATTGATTATGAAGATTGGATCGCCAAGTCGGACAAATATTCGCCGGTGCAATTACATGAATTGCTGGAGGTGGAACTGGAGAAATTGAAAGTGATTTTAGGGAAATGAAATATCGAAGTAAAAAGTAAAAGTTGGGGAATTAATAAATGAAAGTGGGCGTAAGAAAATGATCGTCACAAAAAGAGCAATGAATTCGGATGCAAAAGAACGACTGGGATTGCGCAATAAAATGTCCATCGTTTTTTTTTTTTTTAGCAAAAGTGTACAGTTTCACTCCGGTATTATTCGTTATTTCACAATTTGTTGCGGCTCTCCTGGAAAAAGAACTGTGATGAAAATCGAAAAATTTTTACAGTAAAAGTATATAAACTTTACCAGAATTTCCCAGGATGTTTTTTGGAATTTTCTATAATTTTATAGACTTCATTTATAAACGATTTAATGAATCGTACAAACTTTTCGCAATTAATTTCATAATCACGAATTGCTGCCCAAAATTATTCAATGTTACTCGACGAGGATTCACAACAATTTTCCACGATAATCATCACGAACATTCCATCTACCGAAAATTTACATAAATCTGACCGCAACGAATGATTTGCCAAATAAACAACCTCGGTTAACATTTCAAAAATCGTAGCCCCAGAAGAGCGGGTCGGGATTTCGCAAAAAAAGTCACTTTCCATTCGAAGCCTCGGCCGAATCGGTAATGGTATTTCATAAAAGAAATTTACAGGCGCAAAGCGAGTAAAAAAAAAAGGACTCGCGCTACACTTTTATTATTCCGCGGACACACCGTGCAGTATAATTAAACCCGCCACACACCGGGTAATTTTAAATATATTTATGGTATCCGCGACCATAAAAATGCGGCAAGGCCCCTGCGCCTTAACAATGTCTCGGATTTACATTTCATTTTGTACTTTTTCGAATAATGAAATACAGCCTTTCTGACTGGCCAATTTGGCAGCTCGGAAATTTGGAGCAGAAAATTCTCGCGAAATTGCTCGCCGCGGGGCCGGCTGCGCGCAGCGCTTCAATTTCGCAGTATATTATGACGCGGCCATTAACTGTTCGCATAAATCAGCGCGCCGTTTCCCTCCCCCCGCCGCTGCTCGACCCCTCTTACTGCCCCTTCCACCCCCCCCCCTTCGTACGCGCACTCGAACGTCGCGTTTTCGTCGATCATTGTTTACCTTGGAAACTGTTACAAACCCGGGGGAATCTGGATTAAATTTGGATGAAGTCTGGTTGTAAGTTTAGATACAGTATGGCAACAGTATGGATAGAGTTTGGATTTGCAGTTTGTCAAGAGTTTGGATCAGAAGCGCGAGCCAGACTACAACCAGATTACGTATGTGGAAAAAAAGGAAAAAAGACAATGCAAATTGTCATCAGCACCACCTACTGGAGTAATGGAATAATAGTTGACTGATCCAACCTTCATCCAGATGTATTTTTTCGCATGGGTCCAGATTTAAATCAGACTAATTTTTTTTTAAAAAGGAGGCTCACGCTCCTGACTCAGAATTTTGCCAGACTTTTGCCAGACTGTAAATCCAGACTCTATCCATACTGTATCCCAAAAGTGTCCAGATTCTATCCAGACTAACATCCAGACTAGGTTCAGATTTAATCCAGACTAAATTTTTCCACGCGGGTAGCGGTAATCGCGGTTTGTCGCGGCGCGGTGACACGGTAAAAAGCGAGCCGTGGAAGTAGGTTAGCGAGCGAGCGCAGATAATGAATTGTCCCGGCCCGGAATGATCTAGCCGATTCGGTTACGTAAGTCAGCCGGAGCGCGATCGTTACGCGGGATTTATGATCGCATTTTTTGGGCTTGGCCGGCTATAAAGACGAACGTCGTGGCCGTTGTGTCTCGTTATTTCCGCTGACCTAATCGTACATACTGGATCGTAAAAGCCGGCAATAAACGGCGCGAAAAAGTTCGGAGGAAGTTAATGAAAGTATCGCGAGTGCGAGTATTTATTTGGCGCGGTTATTGATCGCCGGTTAATGAATTGGCAATTTTAGCGGGGCGTCCAATTGGGGAGACCTTTGAAATTGAGAGAAGTAAACGCGCGGGGGGAATAAGAAGTTGAAACAAAACTGATTATAGTTTATGACAAGTCTAATGCAAAGCATGTTTATGTGGCATTTCAATAAATTAACTGTTTAAAACGATGCAAGATTTATTGTACTTGTTAATGTAGAATTTAATCAAATTTATATTACATCTATTAATAGATTTATGAACTCTTATAAGTGTAAAAAAATATTTAGGAATAATTACCACAGCTTTCAACAAACGATCCCCTAGTAAAACTGAAATATATATGGTATATATATATGTTTTAACGATTTCATATAAGGGAATAAAAAAGTCATATATGAACATATATGTTTCATTTTGACTAAGGTGTCTTTATTAAAAAAACCTTTAATTAAAAATAATAATTAAATTCAACGAAACGAATAGTTCATGAAACTTTTATCATAACTTTTATCATAAAAAAAAGATCATATTATTGAATATTCCCTGATTTTCATTTACAACAAAACGCGAGAAATTTTATTGAATGACTCTTGCAATTTCTACCGGCGACCATCGAACGTTGAATAGTAATTTTCCGCGGGGGTGTCGATCGGCGCGCGAGTCGCCCGTGGGATCGGAAAAGTCGAACGAAATAAAGTACCCGACGTCGTTATTTATGAGAGACGAGTCGGCATCGTGAGACACTCCGTGGTTCGGCTCAACCCGTTACTCAGGAGACGTGAAAAGATACGAGGCCGTGCTGGGATCGGGATCTCGAAACCGGGATATCATCGCGATAAGGGGCCCCTTCCGCGCTGCTTTATGATATACATTAATGCATCAGTTCGATGGGGTTTGTCCAGTTACAGTTACCGGTACTGTTTGACATTAATATTCGATTAAGAAGAAGTTAATGTTTATGCGAAAATGCTCGAACAAGTGGACCCCGGGTCAATACTCTGCACGCCCGCATCAAATTAATTGATCATTCGAGGTTTCTTGTCGAACGGTGAATCTTTGTTGCGGTCGAAGAATCCACTTTATCGGGTGTCCGATAAAAGCCTGGCTACGCCAAATTCTGGTGAAAGTAAAAGCTTGTAAAATTTAACTATAATTTGTCAACTTTTCATACGAGAACTGTATTAAAACCTATTGACCCTTAAAATTATACCTTGGTAAAAATGAAACGTATATGGACATATATGTTTTTTTCTTAATTTATATACAGTCATAAATGGACATATGTGTTTGATATATGGTAATAATTGGTTTCAATATAGCTAGAATATTATATCAATTATTGCTATATATCAACCATGTATATCCATGTTAAATATAAATTAAGAAAAATATGATTTAAAACTTTTTTGATGTTTCTTTATTTATTCTCTTGAGTTCACAATGAGTTCATGAAATCACGAAAATAAATTAATTACTGTTGTGAAGATAAATATTTCATTATTTCCTAGTACAAGTTCTTTCTTTCCTCTTTTTTTTTTTAATTTGGATTTCGAAATTATAATGTTTAACCGTAGCCTTTCTCCGAAATTAAAAACAACGAAGAAGAAGGTCGCTTCTTCTAAAATAAATGATTTAATAATACTAATTCAAGATCTTCAATTAAGTTACACTATACAATTAGAAATCTGCCATATCAATTTTCATCTCTTCCATTTAATTCAATCTTTCTAAATATTATCATTGTTATCAACACCGTTATTATTACTGTGATTGAAAGTGAGCTATGCTGTCTTGTATCCTGCAGCAAGGACAACAGCACCGTATTGCTTTTGATAATAGGAAGAATAATAACAGTTGTTTATAGTCAAATGACTGCGCCACCTAACAATGGCAGCACACTTCTCTGTCCTTGGATCGAAGGCAGATGTTAATTAATCTTTCAATGAGCATAAATTACTTATTTTACTCTTATTATTGTTATTATTATCGTTATTATCCCGACTGGACAAATCTTGACCGGCATTATATACTAAGGTAAAGGTCAAAGTTCCCGAAATAATAATAAAACATTAAATAATATTTATAGTTGTCTTATCAACCTATTTTTATACATTTAATACTTGTTCAATAATTTCTGTACATGTAAAGTACACTATAAAATTTTAGCTAGTTACTTGATTTTTAGTGAAAACAACCATAATATGGTTAATTCAACCAGAATTCTACTTATGAAAATTAACCATGTGACTTTTTTCTCAGTGTACATTCCCTTCAGTACCTAACAAAAAATGATAAAATTAAATTATCCCCATTCCTAATTTCCTTTAATCCATGCTTCCTCTACTTTTAGATTTCCTTTTAAGCTCATCAATATTCAATTACCAGCAAAATAGCACAGGTCTCTCATTATTTGGTCTTTTCCGGTTGATCTTTTTCATATCACAAATTAAATAAACATCTTCATTCCATTTGTACGACTGTTTATCTCCATTCAACTTTTTATTCCAACTTCTTCTTTATTCCCCTACAGCTACACTGTAAAAAATGCTATGTTGAATCAAGTAAAATCGAGTTGAATCAACTCATTTTCTGAGTTAAATACGATCAAGCTTATTTATAATTTGACACAGCTCATTTTATTAATACAAATAAATTATCTTTTGAGTTGAATTTACTCTATGTGTAGTTGGTACGAAAAAATATTTGATTAAA
>JABFPN010001729.1:0-26775 GCA_022817305.1 Leptoteleia sp. ZL-2020 | reverse complement strand
GTCAGCCGACCGTCGAAAATCGATACTGTGCCAGCATTAATTGCCGATGGTTTATGGACCGTCGGCCCAGATATAATCCGCGTCACGCTCCCGATGGTCAGCCGACCGTTGGCATCTGACGGTCGCTCGGCGGTTACTAGTACAGTGCCAGTACTGCGCCGTTTGTTAATTTCTACATGGGTATTCATGAAACGTATCATAAATCAAATATTTTTATTGAGAATGAATAAAAATTAAAGTGAGATTAAAGAGTTGAGAGATGATTATTATATATAATAATAAAAGATAAATTAATGATTTGTAAATAGGAAGAAATGAGAAGCAGGTTTGGTCCTGTTTATAATATTACGAAATGAACGGCTTTTATATAGTGATAAGCTTGATAAGGCACTTGTATACTTTGGAAAGCTACATTTATTTATTTATTTATTGTAAATTCTTTATCGGTCAATCGGCCAATGGCATGCATTATGAATAAATATATATAAACAACAAAAAATAAGTAAAAAGTTTAATCGTACGAAGATATGTAAAATAGCTTATAATGTTGAAGATATTAGCAATGAATTATGAGAGGACAACTAGTTATGTTTTTGCGTCGAGAGAAAAAAAAAACAGTTTAAGAAAAAACAATTTATGTACTTTGTCATAATGCTTACGTCAAATTATCATTTAATCGTAAATATAATGAAATAAAACGGACTTGAGAAGAATTCCAAGCACTTCTTTATTTCTATACTATATAAAAAGTTACGGCAATATTAACCAAGACATTTTACTAGGTATGAAAATTTAATTTTCTATATTATCCATGGTAGAAATTGACTAAACAGCACTTGAGAGAAGGGTGATGGCATGTTGTCCCAGGTAGTGCCAAGCATTACACCCCTTGTTGTCCGCTCGGGATGATTTAGGGAATAAAATTAAATTAAAGCCGAAGGATAAAGGGTAAGAGACTTTCCAACCGTGGCAGATGAAAAATCATCGGAATTATTAGTCAAAATGATATCCGAGTTGAAGGCACACACGAGTTTGGTTGCGAGCGACCGTAAATCAGCGGAAGTTACTCGATATTTGCCGCCGCTAGAGGCGCTGGTCGAGTGAGGCTCTGGCGCGGCACTTGCGAGAAAAACTGGCGGGTTTTATAGCACGCGTGGTTTACTGCCCGGCAAATGGATAAACATTTGAAACATACCGCAAACAAAAAAGACGTTTGAGGTATTTCGAGGAGGATCAGAGTGCAAGCGTGACTGCGCCGGATGAACTTGAACTTCGTTTGACCTCCCGCGCGCTGGCCAATAGGCGAGGGTTCGGCACGCGATTCCGGCCGTGGATGCGAACGCACCCTCTTCACACTAGTTATTTATTTTGCGTTTCACTTTCCGCTGCCGAGTCTCGAGTCATTATTTTAGCATTCCTTTATACAACTGCGACGTGCCCATTTTGTTCTTCATTATTTATGCGCTCCTGGCCATTTTTATTTTCGCGCGCTTTATTCGCGCGCGAGTTCTACATCAAACATTTCTTTTTCTCTCTCTCCCCAACGCCCAACTCGCAACTCCTCCGAACGTACGTTTTGAAGGAATTCTTTTAATTTACTTTTTTCCATACTTCAAAGGACGATGACTTCGTTTCCAGAATCGATAAGTGGACGGGCAAATAATACGGCTGTTCCAGTCGAATGTTGTTATCGACAATTTTGGCGTTCCAAACGACAAAGTCAATTCGATCGAAAATAATGAAACTTCGTCGATTGAAAATAGCGCGTGTCGGTGTTATCGGGCAAAGTACTTTTAACGAATTACAATTCAACATTGGAATTATTAAATATTATTATTCTATTGGAAAATATATTATTTTATTATTATTATTATTTTATTATAATATTTTGCAAATTATTTTCCGGTATTTTACCCGCAATAAAAGGAAGTAATATTTTTCCTGCGGTATTTGAGGCTGCATATATATTTTTGTGCGTTTTCGCGTTATGTGCGCAGACATAACAGTGTTTCAACGCTGGCGCTTTGACCTTCGCCGAAAATAATGTTTCGCATTTCGACAGATTCGTGAGGATATTCTGATTAGCGTACGTACACGTGAAAATGGAATGCGGCGAACAACGGGTTTATTGTGTGCCTCAGTTGGAAACTGCAGTCCTCGGGATACGTGTTTGGGAATGTACGTTTCTCGTAGCAATCTTCACGACTCTCTCGCTTCGTTCGCGTTGATTGAGGGGTGATAAAATAATAGCAGAAGAAACAAATTGAATTATTCAATTATTTCGTTCAGATGCCAGCATAAAGGCACATTACTGTTCTTCAAAATGTTTATATTTTCTTGCTTTAGTTTAGATCGAATCTTTACAATTTTATTGTACTTTATTTAATTTATAATATTAAATTTATTTGTATTATTCTACGTTACTTTAAAATATAAAAGACGATGGCTAAAGTTAAAGCATAAAGCAAGCGTATGATACGTATTTTATTATTGGCGATATAAGATAAATAATATAATAATAACATTAAAAATGTATAAAAGGAAGGAGAAGATAAGGAAATTGAAACTGGATTGCGGATAATCAATAAAATAAATTATCTCAATTTTGATAACCGATAGAAAAAAAAGACAACAAATTAAGTGTAATGAAACGATAAACTCAAAATTGATATGAGTCACAGGAGATAAATAAAAAAAACAAGAGGTTGATTAATGACGTCTTTACATGACATAATCGAGAATGTCAAAAATAGATGATCTCGATCGTTTAAAATTCATTACACATCAACACAATTTCCTATCGACTTTTTCCAGTTATTAGATACATTATTCAGTTCGATTAAACGGAATAGGAAAACAAAATAAAGCAAACAGCTGAGAAAATGTAGTCCCATATTTCATTCGGTGATTGAATGAAAGTCAAACGAGTTTAAAAATAATTTGACATATATAGCAAAATTATAGTGAAAGTTGTAAAACCTGACTGGCATTGCAAAAAAGTGCAATGTTCAATGACAAATTAAATTCTGCAAAAAAAAGAACAAAAGCAAACAAAATTGGAGTATAATCTAGTTGACGAAAATCGAACTTTCGCCAAAGTAAACGGAAAAGCTTGGTTTATTTTCATTATTCGCGGAAACTGAGAAGGTTGTTTTTAAATCGAGAGATAATAATGGTTTGTTACAATTATTTAATGTTTTCAATCAAACAGCACTCTTATTTGTTCCTCACGAAATAAACGCTTCATTATATGGAATCGAACCATTGAGATTCGAAAATAAAATGCTATCGAAACGAGAAAGGAAAATAAACAATGTTTGTAACGACGTAAAATTAAGCAAAATCGAAAATGCGTGTTAAAATTTATCACTTCAGAATCGTACTGCACAACAACTGGACAGATTTGTAAAATCATACACTGAAAAAAAAAGAGGTATTATAAATTACTATTTTTTTATACGGTTAAATTAATGTAAAATGTTTTCATTACATTTTACCATTACTTTTTTCTCGGTGCAGCAACGCTAATTGACATTTTAATTTAAAATCGTGACATAATCTCGTTCTCATCGTAGACCTTAAATCATTCGGGCTAAAAAAATTTCCTCTCCTCTCGGTACAAAGATTTTCGAGGAGCAAACATTTAGTTATTTCCACCGTCACGTGATTTAGTCGACCAAGGTTAAGATTGTTCATGGCCGATCGAAAATTATACCGACTCAAATTAAATGAGGTGTCACGATGCTGACGCGTAAATATACGTAACGATGGTGTATCGCGTGTTATCGATTCCTACAATTCGCACGCGACGTTCAACAATTTCGAAGTGTCTTTAAGTATGCTTTCACGTTTAAAACGCATTTTTATATGCATTCTTAATGATTTTTCGCGAAGAAAACTCGGGAAGAAAGATTTTGCTTTCAATTTTTAACGTTTTTGTAATATCTATTGCAAATATTTGCTTTAGGAAAACATCCTTGTATAATACTCTACGTGGAAAAATGTAGTTGGATGACAGCTGGAGATCGGCTGGATATTCAGCTAGACATGAGTTGGATGATGGTTGGATATAAGGTTGAATATGTGGTGGATTCTACGTATTTTCAACCTTTCGAAATAGCTGGCAGATATTAGCTGGATCAACCAATTAGTATTCCAGTACTCCAGTCGAATCTTGATGATCCAGCTGTTATAAGCACGCCCCCGAATACATTCCACGTGGCAATGCTCTTGTGAGCAACTTGTCATCAGCATCATCTACTGGAATACTGGAATATTGACTGACTAATCCAACAAAATTTCAGCCAATTTCTGCCAGCCATTTCAAAAGGCTGGAAACACCTCGAACATGTTTTTGACATTGAATCAAACTCAAATCTTTGATATTTCATCCAACTCTATACTTATCGATTAATCTAACGTTAACGTTTTGTGAACATTTGAAGCAACGTTGCATGAACTTTGAAATGAAATTACAGTCCCTGAATTTCGATTAAACTTGATAAAATCAAATAAAATGTAACTATTAAAGAATTATGAAGGAAACAAATGTTTGCCTCTCAATAAATACGCGATCGTTGACTCCCAAAGCATAACTCCCGTGAACCCCCCAATCTTCCGTAAATTGGGACAACAGTTTTGAAATTTGTTTCCCGAGGGTTCACGGATTTTAAATCAAATAAATCAGCGCGTACGTTATATTCTTTACTGGAAATGTCGGAGTTTTTTTTTCTTTTTTTTTTTTTGCCCACACGTTGCAGGATCGACAGCAAGCCGCGCGCAGCTCCGTACATAAGGACAAACATGTAATTAGCGTAAACATATAATCCACGTGATTATGGTAATCGTTAGTTAGCCAGTTTAGTTGAGGGAGGGGGGTGGGGACCCTTCGCGGGGGAGCCGGGAAGGGGCGGGAGGTGAGATCGAACGAGATTTCACGTCATCCCGTGCGGTGGCTTTCGTTTTACAGCAATTACGCAGTTACGGGTTTCCAAACTCGCCGGCGTCCCGGGCCCCCAAGAATTTAATGTCCCTTGTGGGACGCATCGCTGACCGCGATCGGCAACCCAATTCTCGGGCCGCCGACAATATCGGGCCGATCGAGATTTTGCCGGCCGATAAATATTCATATTGCCCATACTTTTCCGCAAAATTATGATCGATCGCGTCGATTACGCACCGCCGAAATATACGTCCGATGGTTTTAATTCAATCGAATTTATCGGTCGCCCGGGCGAATTTATTTATCAGCGCGATTAAGTTTAATCGATAAGGCGATGCGCAGCGTGATTTTCGTCGGGTAAGAATTTGAACTACTTTTTAAGTTTTCGTACCTGGTGGTGTATAATCAAAATCGTTCCTTTTTTTTTTTCAAAGTTATCGTAATTGATAATTTTGAAAGTTTAATTTACTGAATGACGTTCGAAATTGGTTAAAGACGTTTCAATTAATATAATGAAATTTTAAAATATTGTGTGGGAAAAAGGGGGGTGATAAATATGTATACGTTTAAGAAGACTCTTAATTTGAATATAAAAAATTAATGTTATAAATGATTTCATTATGTTTGCATAAATTATATTTAGATAAGTTAATAATGATCAATATTATTTTTTTGTTTTATTTTAATTTGGTTCATTTTAAAATGAATTTGTTCTTCAACGTATGGTAAAATGTGTTTAAACAAAATTCAGCAGGGAAAAGTAATAAATAATGTTTAGAGCGATAGAGGGAGTAATTGGTAATATTTATTTGATATAACGAAAAAAGAAAGTAATAATTCATTTAAATATTTCATTATAATTACTGATTAAACGGTGAATTAAATAATTCACAAACAAGAATCGAAGAAAGTGACAAATAATGATCCGGTAATAATCAAATCACTGCGACTATATTAAGATAATAGTTTGATAATGTAATATTAAGCATGTCAGGCGGAAAGTAATAAACTGAAATTCACCCGCGGAAGATAATGAAACGATAAATGTATAAGAGAAATATTCTTAAGCAATATGCAATACGCCATTCAACTTAAAATTCTATAATGAATTATACATAACGTAAACGTGTTCCAGCATAATAATGATTTCATTCGACTTTTTATGTTGTTATTATAAACATTTCTATATATATAAACATATTTTTGTACTACAAGAAAAATATTTTAATAGAAATTGATACAATAAGAGAATTTCAATTGTTAGGTAAGCGTAATTCAAATTTAATAAGTTTAATATAAATTATATAAACTGCGGGAAAATTATTTTTACTTAATAACTTTAAAGAAATCAATCTGACGAATGATCGGTAAGCACTCTTATGAGTCATGTGTCAAATTTTTTTTTTAAGAAACGAACAATGTATGAAAGTACAAGTAGAATATTTTAAAAATTTGATATAAAGAAATAGAATTTAAAAAGATATTTAAATAAATATGTCCCTGAGTTGGTAACCATGCCTCCAAAATTGGTCCAGAGCATAAGTCCATTTTTGGAGCTGTACCAGCGCGAAAAAAGACAGCTGGATTTCGACTGGATTAAGGCTGGATGAATTTTGAAGGCTGGTTCAGAATTACCAGTTATTGAAACCACTGAAACTATAAACGAATTGAGTTTAGTAATAACAACTATACCTGTTTTCTCTCAATGTAAACGAATAATCAAACGAACAGATAACTGTACGCTTTGATAAATAATTACAAACAAACATAGAGGAAAAATTACACGAGCAAGACTAATACGACGACAAACAATGAAATTTGCCATGAATCACGTTCGAATCAACATGCGCGCCGGCCTTTCCTCGCATCGCTCGGGCCTTTTCATCGTCGGTTGATTTTTGCGCGCACGGGTGTCTGGCGCGCAACTTTCTTCCCGGCGAATAATCGATCTTACATCAACCGGGGCCCCGTAATATGAATAATGCGACGCGCGTCCCGCGAGATAAAATCTGTCTATCGTTTTGCAATAGACGCTCGGCCGGTCCGGTCCATAACTCTTGGGACGTCGGGGGCGAGCGTGCGCGCGGGGAAGAAAAAGGGAGGTAGGGGGGGGGGGGGGTGAGCGGGAACGCGCGCGTCGTAGGTGCAACTTTTATTTATGTGCGATGACACGCGCACAATGTTTGCCGCGCGCGCGTAATATTATGCGCCGTTGTTTATCGCGAGTCTTGAACCTGGGACAAAGTGCCGTTAGCCTGCATAGACACCAGTGACACACATCTGGTTTGCCGCGTTCCAATATCTCCCGCTGACGACTCGGTTAAAGGTCTCGCGCGGGGACCGAATGCTCGCACGACGCGCTTTGACACAACCGCCAATTGAGGTTGCGTCCCTAATTCGACGCCTTTGTCTACGGAGGTGTTAAAAGCCGCCGTTCGCAGTCCGCCAAGGCGAAAACAATTTTCGCAGACTTTTCGTAGCCGGTCTGCGTTTACTTTCGACCAGCGAGAGGTCCGTTTCGGGTGGTCGATTTCGAGTTTACTTTTGCAATTGGCAAATTTGTTTGTTCCTTTGTCGTGGCATAATGAAGCGGAGTTGAAAATCGAGTTTGGGGATTGTAACTGAAGTTCTTGCGAGTCGTAAGATCCGTGGAAAGTGGGCAAATTTAATTTTGGATGGACGTTTTTCTCTTTTTATTTGTAAAATTCATGTTATAAATTTGTTTTAGAAAAATTAATTGGTAATTATTCGGTTACCAACCCCGCAACCTCGACCCATAGATTTTATCCATGGATTCAAAATGACTTAACGATATATCGATAAAAATTCAAAATGTTTTCTTTGCAGAAATCTAAAAATTTCTTAGTAACGTTTAATTAAATCATAATAAATAATTGGAATTATAGGAAAGTTAGGATATCAATGTAGTATAAAATTGTATTAAAAAAAACATCAATTAAATTTATATTTATAATTAAATTATGTGTAGTTAATATTAAATTGTATAATTGATATAAAGTTATTATATAATTAATATATAAAGAAATATAATTAAAAATTCTTTTTTTATTCAGGGGAGCTCTTTTTTTTGTCTTTGCAGTTTTCATGCTTTTTTTAATTTTATTTATTTCGTACATTACTCGCAGATAATAGTTTATCTTAAAGTACAATAATTTTCAAATCATCCTTTTATTACATTCAGCATCTTGTGAAAGTTATTACAGTTTTGTAGGGTGGACTTAATTTCCAATATATATTCTGCGAAATTCATTGCAATAGAAAGAACAAAGGTACTTTTGTTTTTTAAATTTGAAATAGATGGCATTAAACATGAATATGCAATGTAATTCAAGTTTACAACTGTTTGAAACTGTTTTGCAATATAATGCAAATGTCAAAACAAAGTACGCTTCTTTGTATTTCATGTGAATTATAAAGTATGTTATTTACAAAAGCAGTTTACATTTTACTTCCAAACGATATGAATTTGTTAAATAATAATATTAGAATATATTAAATTAAAAAAATATATTAAGTAAATTAAAAAATATATGAAATCATTTTAAATGTATTTAATAAGTCCTTTTTCAAAGTTATCTTATACATTCCTTTTAAATTATATTAAAATAATATCGTCAATCAAAATTTTTAAAAAATAAATAATCGGAAGATAATGACTAATTAAAATAAACGTTTTTTATACATTTTATTTTTTCTTCGCTTATTTCTACTTTATTTTAAATTTCCAATTTTTTGCAGGAAACCCAAAGGAAATTAAGTTTGCCTTGATCGATCAAGCATTTTAAAATGTTAAATATCGTTTGATTATGCCGCTACCAATCGTTTTCTATAACTTTCAATTTAAAAATAATCATCAGCCGATATCGTCTAGTCACAATTTACTATTGGATTTATGTGCTATCTTCACTGAACACACATAAAAGAAAATAATAGTTGTCAATCAATTGTCGGAAATTTTACTACATCGTAAACAATATCAAAATTACAACTTTAAAAATGCAGTATGTTTTTATAGAAATTGTTTTTATGTATGAATACAAAAAAAAAATGCAAAAGTTATGTATGCATACACAAAAGTATTATCTTACACTTGTTATAAAGACGCATAATGTAAGTAATGAGCTTACACAATGTTTATATAAATCATCATTAGACTTGACATAACTATACTTTTATTCAATTCACATTTTTTAATCATTGCACCGATGGAGTTTAATATCATGCTTACATAAAATTTGTTTGCATAAAACACTATCGTACACGCGCAGTAATAAAAGTTTACGAAATCATCTCTATGACTTACGCATATTTCCTTCGATATAATCAAATGCGCTTATATTACTTCCATTCATAACTTTTAACTCTTCCTACGCTTGGTTAAAGATTTGAAATGTTTCAAAATTAAAGTATCAATTTCTGCAAAACCCCTTACACAAGTTGAAACAATTATGAAACTGATTTATTAAGTGACTTTAGGTGAAGGGGAATACTCCAAAAAGGTAGAATGTTCATAAATGAATTAAACAATATTTCAAGTACGAACATTTTATTGCTAAAAGTACACTTACAAAATCCCACCAACTTTACGATTAAAATAAGTATATCACTGTAACGCAACTTGGATTGTAACATTAATTAAAACGCCGTTAATCCCCCGTACGAAATGAGAAGTAAAATTAATTTCGGAGCAAGTGAGGAAACTTGATCAAAGGACGAAGTCGGGGATGTCTAAATGTGCCCTCGCTCAAGGTTCTCCGTCAAGTCCGCGGGCCAGTTCATTTTCGCAATTTCCATTTCCATTTGGCGAGCGCGCGCGCGACTGTTTGCGAGTTTTCCCCGTTGACGCTGGAGCTGCGCAGCTCGCTCGCCAACATCTGGAGTCGCGCCGTCAAAAACCGTGTTAGGTCTAATTAATAACGAAAGCGAACATAATGCCAATTAGTATTCGCTCATGATATTAATTAAAGCAAGATTAATTGATTAAATGACATAAAAAATGGGCGTGGAAAGTCAAACTCGGCAGGCAGATATGTGATTTAGAAATCGGCACGACGTGTCGCGTTACGATATAAATATCGGGACGTAAACCAGTTTCACTATTGTGAGATGATCGGGGGGAGTTCGGCCGAGAAACAAAAGTGACCTATATGCCCGCGGAGATATTGTGACAACTGGGCGGCGAGGATGGCCTTGTGTGCGTGCGAGCTTGGCGCAATTCGTCGCGCTTCAAATCTAATCGGCCGTTTTCAAAGTCAATTAAGGCCGCGACAATCGGGCGGTCGCGGAACTCGCGACGGAATCCTCGCCGCTGGCATTTCCATTGATCGAACTTATATTAATACCGTGCTGTATGGAGATTGCGGGGCGATCCCGCAAATATTTACGAATGTGTGTCAACTATTTCTTGATATGCTCGTAAGGAGAGTAGTCGATTTACATATCAAACTGAAGAATGAAACCCCGACAGACTAGGCACATGGAACTACCTGAGGTCCAAGTAGATTCGATTTCTGATCGGTTAAAAAACGTTTTTTAATTTAAAAATATTTAAAGCAATTTTGTGTTCGTCGATAGGTCTCGATGAAATTTGTAATATTCAGTCTAAAGTAGTTGCCAAAGATACAATTTCAACAGATTTATTCATTGCAAAAGTCATGAATTTACATTGGGGAAAAAATTAGTTCACGTAATTAGAACTATATAGTTAGTGATAGTTATAAAATTATTAGTTACTTCTAACAAGATCGATTAATTTAGCTGAGATAAAACTACAACTAAAGTTGACACCTAATGTCAGTTTCGTTTAACACGTAATACAATCCAAAATTCTTGTCGATGCAAGTAAAAATATATTGCTATCGCGAAAATATGGTTATCTGTCCTGTACTATTAGCATAGTATATTATTTCTCTTGTAGTAATTGCATGGTCGGAGATTGCTTTTAATACTGATTATTTTCACCTCAATCTCAATTATTATTACTATAAAAAGGTAGTTAAGTATAGATTGGTTGTTTTAATCAACTGCATATTTTCCTCAGTGTGATCGCTTACGTTTTATATTTAAAAATATTTCACTCCTTAGTTTAGTCATTCGCGTATGCGTTTCCGATTCGTTTCATTAATGCATGACGATTTTGTGGGATCAATAGGACCAGTTCTCCTGGCTTCCATTCAATGTTAACTCACAATTGCAATGCTGATTGTTTCTATTTATAATTCATAGGTATATATTGTTTAACCTGGTTTGAGTGAAACAAGTGTACATGTAGTTTACAGTAGTATTCGCACGTGCAGTAATCGAAATGAAAGCTTCGCTTGTTGGTATATGTTAGGAAATGATAAAAATGTGGAAGTTTAATTATCTTCCATACGTCCGAAGTTAGATAATTGTCACGGTTAATTATTATAAAAGGAAAATCGAGTAATTTCGAACAAACCCTCCATTTAGATAATTCGAGTAAAATGGAAACATTTTATGGGCGTGATAATTTAATTCATTGATTTTAAATGATGGTACTTCTAAGCAAATATCACTTTTTGCTTTAACCTTGAAACGAAGGCAAGAAAGATTTGACATAATATCGAATCAATTATTTTAATCAGTACCTGACTCAGGCCGAAAGAAGAAAAATGAACTTCAACTTTTCCAGGTGAATGTAATAATTAAATTACTGTAATTATGGAAAAGTGATCTCTTATCTCGTACGGGAATGATCGTATTAAATTTTACATTAAGTACAGTCGAATAGCAAAAATCACGTACGAAAATAATCCAGCAAGAGCTACAAAATAACATCAGAAACGTTCGTATGACGAATGGAGAATGATCAATCGAATCCGTGATTAAAAATATCGCTCGCGATAATCGATGAACTGTCATTATCATTACTGATTATTAACGATCATTCCGCGAAATTGAGCGCGCCAATGCATAATTATTAATGACCGGTCATTTTAATAATCATTAGTATCTCGCGTGAGTAATTATTATTATTACAACAAACATTCACATCCGCGCATGGCCAACTTTCCGCGACTGTCGTTTATTTACAATTTAATGATCTTCAGTGATCAATTCAAAGATTAATTACTAACCTTCGTCATTAACAAACTTTGAAGTCGAGTGACTTACGTGAAAGGATTGAATAAACCACGATAATAGACGCATTTTAATCGCTTGATCGGCGTTTAGATTAATTAATAAGTCGGTTCTGAAGTATTAAAAATAATGAGTTGAAAATATAGCGTTATTAATATTTTTCTTCTCGGTGATGGAGTCTTTTGATAAAAAAAAAAAAAAAACTGCTGCTATAAAAACACGCGTTCATAAAGAATGTTTTATAAGTAAATTTTGCAAAATAATTTTCAATTTAATAAGTGCTTCTTAAAATTGAAATGCTCCTGTAGAATTTAATCTTAATTTTTCGCTTTGACTGATGTTTTAAATTATCTTTCTCATAAAATGTTATTGGCAAAATAAGATTTTGTAATACGTAATTCATTTCAGAATAAAAATTTACCTTAACATTTATTTTACATATTATTTTCTTATCAGTTAACAATAATTACTTTTTTAATTTCACTATTCGCTACATTTTCAATCTATACCAATTAACTTTTAATTGTTAATTAAAATGCAATTAGTTTTAGAGTTCAAGTCATTGTTCATTTTAAAATGTTTGCAATCTCAACCCCCGCAATAGTTAGGTGCCAACAAATTTCGTCATTTGGGTATCAAAATATTTTTGGTTGCTTTAAAAACATCAACCATCATAGACTCATAATTAATGGTCTCCGGTCGGACGTTACGGGAGAAAACGAATGACTTGACAGAAGAAATTCTCATGAAGGTGCTCGGCAACTGGTCTACCTGCTGCATGCCAAGCAAGGTCGCCCATTCTTCGTGGCGCGTTGGTTTCAAAGGGTTCCTGGCCTTCCGTAGCCTTGATACTTTTCTAAAAGGTCCGGTCGATAATTTCACGGCTATTACCGGCCGATTTGATAAACACAATCGTGGCTATTGGAGCTCCTAAGCCAGCCGAATTCGACTCGACTTTCACTCGTCGGGCTTATCTTTGATTTCTATTTGATCGCGCAGTTTCGTTTTATTGCGAACGCTTTATCAACAAATTCAATTTAAAATGCGCAAAAACATTCGCGTTTAATTTTAGTAAAATAAAGCTTGTATCTACTTCCGTAACTTCCCACGCAGTCCTTCGCGAAGATAAACAAATGCGGTAATGGAGAATTCGAGTAATCGAATATAAAAGCGAATTCAAAGTGAGTATCAAATGAGGATGATTAATAGGCGACCAAAAGGGCAATTGTTTATAATTTATAACGCGGAACTTTTAAAATTCCACACAAAGAAATTTCTCTGGGCGATTTTTGTTCCAGCCATACTTTAACAATCATTTTATTTTCGTGGCCATTTTTATAATTTCAAATCCTCTGTTAACTGTTAACTGCAGTTATACAACCATTATTACGTTTATACAGTAATATTTTTGCTTTTTAAACTAATAATATATACTGAAAAACTAACATATATCAGAAGGAACCCTACGAAAATTTGACCGAACCGTGACTAGGCATGAACTGGATTGCCAACCAGGGCCCCGGATAGGTGACGTCACCCTTCCAGGATGATTAATTAAAAGCAGTAATATTTTCTATCATATTTTCTTCACTGCATTTCCTTTGATAACGTCGGATGTGTACGTAAACATAAAGTTTTGACTTATTCGAAATATATCAAAGCTTTGAAAGTTGCGCGCGAGGTTTGCTGAGACGTGTAACTTTTTGATAAGCAAGCTGAAAATGTTCGCCGGAGGATCATCAATCTGAAGCGATACGAGGTTGATCGTTGAACCAAGATGAAGTGAAAACGACCCGTCGACTTCCTTAACTTCCCACGGTGCACTTCCTTGGAAATTCTTTCAAAGTTCGCTCACGTCGGTTACAAAGTTGAATATGACGTGTTAATTCGTCAAATTCCATTGAAACAATTTTTCGTGCGAGGTGCAGATACACGGCGATCTCTCACATTCATGGTTAACGTTTCTCTTTCACTCGTCTGACACCGTTAGCGTTAATGAAAAGACGGATATTCAGTTTAAATTAGATTTACAACTCACTGAACACGCACTGTCATAGCTCGTTTTCATTCCAGTTTATGAATGTCAAGATAAAGCACGTCCGTACGTGGCTTTTACAATATTTCGTACGGAATTCATTCCGAGCGCGAGTACAATTTTCATTTCGGCTTTTTGTGTCAGCTTCTTTTCATCCCTTTATTGCATTTCGGAATGTACACAACATTTTCGCCTCATGCCATGCCTGGAATGATTTTTATACATCGCGCGTGTTGCGCCATTTTTTGCATCTTGTAATTCAATAATATTCCATCAGTCTTGCACAAATGCATTAGGAGCAACACTGGTATCAATTATTCACCTCACGTTAAGTAATTTAGCATTATTTAATGTCAATCATTTTTAAATTCTACACTAGAGAATCATTTCTTACGAAATGATTATTTAAACATGATGCGATGTGAGAGATCTGGTAATAATTGTTACGATATTTAATAATAACTGGGAGGATATGTGGGCGTTTATATTATTTATTTTAATATGTTATAATATTTTAAAAAGATATTAGAAAAGAATGTCGATTCCAAGGAATAGAATCTGTTCCTCACAGTCTTTGACAAACTTTAGTGTGAATGTAAAGGTTCAATTCTTTATTGAGAATATTTTTTTAATATTCTTTAAAATCCTATATCTTATTATAAGGAATATCATAAATGTATATACATACTTGATAATATATAGTAACAACTACTAATGAATTTCTCTCAGAGTGTTGAATTTATAGCGAATATAAACACATTTTAATTGAAATTTACTTTAATGAAGTGTCGCAAATTTCGTTCTAAAATTTGATTGGATCGACTATTATGATGAATAGAATCAGCATTTACTATCTTCGTAACGACTAACGTTGATTATTGACAAAAAAGGAATTATTTGAACATTTATTCAATACAGATTTAATATTGTCATAACAATGAAAAATGAAACTATTATTTTCCTTTCCTTCAAGGAAAGGAACTTTCTTTTTTCAAGAAAGTTTCTAGAAAAACTGAATCAGCAACATTAAAAGGATGAATTAAATTATTTATTACAACGCTGAAATAACGTTCTTACAAAATTGAGTGAAATTTTACAACAGTGAAACAACATTTCTCAAGACTTAATTCAATCGTAAAAATAAATAACAAATTTCGTTATTAACACTTAATAATTTTATGAAATTGAAAATATTACCTTGAAAATGGGTAATAATGACAATCTAATTGAGCAGTTATTGCGAGCAATTACTTTACATTATTTTCTGGACAAGCAACGATAGTCGAATATCAAATAAATTTTCTATCGTCGCAAAGAAAAATTACTGCTTTCATTTGTGAATATTCAACATGTGCAACTGATACAAATGTGAATTACTCCAATTAGAAAAAAAAAAAAAAATAAGTAAACAAAATAAAATAAATAGTATACCTCATAAATTCGCAGTCGTTCGAAAAAGTTCAAAAAAGTGATCCGTAACTTGTTACCCGAACAAACAAACGAACGTGAACTTGCGGAATTGGCGAATTATAAACGAACAAAGTACACGTTCTGGTTGCTCAAAGTAATTGTGTAAGTAGACGGGACTAGTCAACGGTATTAAGTTTCATCATTTTAATATAATGTTTCGAAACTGGGGAGCACTGTGATGTAGTTTTTTGCACTCGCCCGAGCACTCTGTGATTACATAAAAACTACGGAAATAGTTACGTCGATCACGTAGGATCGTTGCCAGGGCCGTTCTTGATCTCGTTTAGATACAAGGTGGATCTAATTGATGTGCTCTCTGCATCACAGAAGCACGTCGGACGTCGACTCGGTCGACGAACTTAACGCATCTGCAATGTTATTTTCAACTGCGCGCAATTCCGGGTATGGCCAATACAGCTGTCGACCAAATAACACGCATCATTTTGTTATTATCTAACCGCTTTTACATAATTCATCCTGTTAAACGATAAAAAAAAATTGCAGTGTCAGCTGTGAATTAAAAAAAAGAAAACATTTCGTAACTATGAAATTCTTTACGAAATTAATTCAAATATCATGCAAAATGTAATCAACGTAAACATTCTAATAAATGTTAGGAAAATCTATTTACATCAAATGGAATAGTCATTGAATTGGTTTCAGTGATTAACTTTCCCAAGTGAATTGTCTGTTAAAAATTTCTTAAGACGAATGAATCAAAGTGAATAATCACGTTGGAGAATTAACGTTTAATCGAACAAAAATTTTGCTAAAAATTTTCAAGCGAGATCTAATATTTGCTCTAACGTGAAAAGACGACGCAATGAAGATTGGGATAACATAAATTTCATTTAAAATATTAAATCGGATATTATAATTAATCCGTTAAGGTAACTGAAAATTCTCGGACAAAGTCGCTACTCGAAAAGACGTAAATAATGGATCGATTTTTATCATTTCTCGGAGTTGATGTTTGTCTGAGGTTAAAGAGGCTGGAAGTGGTAACGCGATAACTTTGATCGGCGCCGCTTAGGAAACAATTTTGCATTGGCTTTTTGTTACACCGATTGGCGAACGACTGGCCTACTCGCGATAAACTTGGACCAACGTTCGTGAATCGAGGCCCGGCGGTGCGTGGCGCACTTCAAATTTAGCCGCGCTTCAAGTTCGTGGAAAAGGGGTGGCAATCACCACGGGTTTTACGACCAGAATAAAAGTGCGCCTCTGCTACATTAAAGCGAATCATTTTCCGCGTACGTAACGATCGTAAATTTCGACGGACACGTCGCAGAAAAAAGCGAAGCGAACATTTTTTTTTTTATTTTGTTTCAACGGGTAAACCGAATTCGTTGGTCTTTGAATTCTAACGATTGTATCAGTTTTTTTCTTGTTCCTCGCAAATTGTTCTTCGCGGAAAACGTTTTAAAAAAGATTTTGCGGTGAAATCAAATTAATTAACCGCAGTTATTTATTTTTTCTTACATTTAACTTACATTTTTTACCCGAATTAAAATGTAATTTATTTAAATTTATTTAAAAAATGTTTCATGTTAACTTTAATATAATTGAAAAATAATGTAACGAAAGAAATTATTTGCTACTTAATGTTAACGTAATATTCAAATCGAGGTGTAAAAACGTGGAAAAAATTGCGACGCATTTAATTAACAAGGAAATAACGCGTTGATAAACATCCGAGGGTTATAAATCGATTATCGCGCGTCCCGAGTGAAAATCGCGAAAACGCCATTAATGGTAAAACGAAAGTAAAAGAAAAATCGGTAACCATCGAATAAACGCGACAGTTTAACGAATGAATGGAAAAGTGCGGCGGATGAAAGGATGAGCTTGGGCAGTTTCGTGCATTAACATTACAACTTGTTTAATAATGTGTGACTTGTATCATTAATATGCTCCCGGCCGTTCGCGTCGTTGATCGAAATAGAAAGGCAATCATTGATTAAATACCTATTACCAATAACGTAGCAATTATCTACCGTTTCACAAGCCGCGCGGCACATCAATTTCCGGCGAAGTTTCCTACTAACGATACTTCATCTTAATTAGATTCGTGTTATGCAACCTCCGTTGAAATTGAAAAAAAAAAAAAACAAAATGAAAGAAAAAGAAAAGAAAAAAGAAAAACGTCAGGATGCATTAACGGCTTCCATTTAAATTACGGGAATATCGTTTCGAGTGTTTCGCAATTTATGGCCAGGCCGGGCGTCGATACCCCGTTTTAGGTATTTTATAACTCCGGCTCATTTACGTAAGGCGGGAAAGAGGTGACGGAAAAATCATCGCCGAAGGATTTCTAATTGCGCGCATAACACTAACACAGTTTTCGGGGAAGAGAATGTCGGTCTATTTTAGGCAAATCGCCAAGGTATTTCGCAAATTCCTCGACGCGCACCCTAAACGCATTCCATTCCACGTCGCGGAGACATACGAAAATACGCGTCGTTAGCAAAATATACGGTTAACCGAATTGGGCGCGATTATTTGCTTAGCGCTCGTTGATGCACTCGAAAAAAGGTTGTTGTTTATTCACTGGAAAATGTTTGCACCGAGACAGACCGTTGGAGTGGATCAAATGTAAATTGTCGGCTTAAAATGAGAAAATGATTGTCAATTGTCTAGTATATAAATTTAATCTGCATGATAAATATTTACGAAAGGAGACAATGTTAACTGAGCCGAGCATTCTGGACGAGCTTGTGAGTTTTTAATTAAACTTTCAAATATATTGGTATTCATTATACGGGGAAAAAAGAATATTTTTAGGTTTTTTTTTTGTTGCAAATTCAAATTTTAGTGAACTGAATTGTGATTTTTGACAAACTTTTAATTTATGTTCATCTAAGTTGTTCATAAACATAAAATAGTTTACTAGAATTTTAAAAAAAAATCATCACTGAATATATATGAAAAACTATAATTTCCACGCCTTTTTGATAAAAAATAATGTGTGTAATTCGACAGTACAACTGTGTATTAAACTCAGTAATCCCAATCTTTTCTCCCTAGTTCCACAATGTGCCACTTATGTTACATTTCTTATATTATGCAGGATAATTTAAATGCATATTTATAAAAATGACAAAAATAAAAAATTAACTTTTTTTATAATGCAACTAATCTATTGAATAAATTATGATGTATGATAAAGTTAAAATTATTTGCATTTACAATGCAGAGATTTATACGTAAGTGCTGTATATCTATTTATAAACATAGGTCGCCTTTATTCCATGGACAAAATCTAATTACCATAAAAAGAACGTCTATTGATTAGATAATCTGTTTGATCTGGATAATGTAGAAAAAATCGCAGTATGTGGCTTTATAAAAATACACTTTTGTACAAAAAAAAGTGTAATAAAAACATATTTAAATTCTGATATAATCGATATTGTAACATTTTTCATACTCATTTAGTGTGTAAAAATTGATTTATAAAAAATAAGCTTCGGAACATTGAAATGTCAAAGATGAAAAAAAAGAAAAAAAAATTAAACGGCAAAGAATTAATAATGAATAAATAAAGACGATAACATGTAAGTTTTTTTTCATAATTATGTTATTGTCATATATCGGGTTTTAGGATATATTGCTTGGGAAAAGTTGATTTATTTCTTTAATTGTGTCGAGCTGCACGATTGATGTTTGTGTATTATTAGTTTTTGAACGAGTTTGACGTCAATTCGAGCAACGTAGGGTGAAACAATGTGACGGTTACCAACACAGGTGAGCGTTTGATAAAGCCACATGTATCCCAAAGACTGGCTCGAGATCATCGCTTTGCTGCAGCATGTTGGGTCAAGGTTGTCGCAAATCGACCAAGCAACAAAGGCACCGTGAAATCGAATTAAAGATTACTCAAATTTGGATCGGAGTGACAGGTGGATAAATGATCAAATTTGTTCGGAATGCCACGTTTTTACATAGTAATCCTGTAATTTATGGTAATTAAAATATAATAGACCACGTTCTATACGACGAACCGCAACTGAAATTGAAATTTAAGTGAAAATGAATTAATTTATGAATAGAAGGATATAATATTCTATAAACAGATTTAACAGGTATAACAAATATATTGTTATACGCGTGTTAACGTCAACCGTACATGTAACATTTCTGGAATTTTAAAGAAGACACAATTTATTAATCAAGAATAATACAAAATATGCAACAATTCAAGGACGCCTATATTTCATCTATGAAACAAAATATGACAAACTCATAGTGATGACTGGTACACTAAAAAAAAATTATGGAATAATTTTTATATAAAACAAATTAATTTACAGTGCCAAATATATATATAGAGTTGATTGAACTTAACAAATACCTTTATTTGTATTAATAAAATGAATTATTCTTAAATTGTAAATAAGGTTCGACGTATTTAAGTTGGAAAATGAATTGATTCAACTCGATTTTACTTGATTCAACTTGGCATTTCTTACAGTGCAATAAGTTTTGTTGCAGCTCGCGCGAGTGTACGAAATTGATCCATACCTATGCATTTGTTTCGCTCGATATTTTAATCGAGCATGTCGAAATTTCCCAGTTTCGAGATTGAGTCTGAAAGCCGACAGGATAACGGCATTAATGGTGCCGACAGTGAAGGTGATTCAAATTGCGGAAGAATTTAAAGGAGTTATGATATTCGTCTGATCAATAGACTGACCACAGAAATCAATTCCGTTGGGTTGTGTGGTCAGTTTACTCATGCGATACTTTGACACGAAATTCGTTTAACTTTGTCGTGTTCAATTTGTGGTTTGACACCACCGATACACTTAAAGCGTCGAAGACATTTTGCTGTGATTAAGTGTACAATTTCCGGCTTTGCTATCGTTATTGATTAATGAATTAATTAATCGTTATCCTTTCCCCAGCTCTAAGCTATCTCTAAGAAAATGTTCGTTTTATCTACATCTGCGATACGGTCTTATCACATTATATTAATTTTGTAATGAAAAAGAAATTATGAAATCATAATTGGTCGACTCAAAATAATTTAGCGCAGGAAAATGAAAGGTTTAGGAACGAACGAGGATGAGAAGATAATAATATATTGCATTAAGAGAATTTTGTTGCAAAAATGTGTAACATATATTAAATTTTGAAATTATATTTATATATTAGTTTATTGGATAATTGAGCAAAATGATGATTAACAAAACATATTGTTGTAAGTACTATAATGTACATGAGAATATAAGAAGTTTGAAAGGCTTAAAATTGTATTTGAATGTACAAATTAAAATTCTGATGACGCAGTTTTCAATAAATATTATTTTTTCATTAGTTCGTTGAAGTAATCTTTCATTTCATAACGTAATTAATTCTAAAAATGTTATCGAATACTATGTTGATGTTTCATTTGAAAATCATCGATTCAATTATTCAGTTACACGGTAACAATATTCGCGTAGAAAAATATTTCAATAATTACAAAAGTTTATCAATTTTTTTTAAAGAGCATAGAGGTAAAGAGTCCGGAGAGAGCAAGTTCAATAATCTAATGGGAATTAAAACTCTGCATAAAAAAAAAGAAAAATAAAGCTGACCGCGAATGTCAAAGGGCGCGTGAAAAGAGCGCGAAATTGTTAAGATCCATTTTAAAGCGACAGGTGAATGCAAGGTAAATAATAAAAGTGACATGGCTTAAGGAATGATATGAGAAATAGTCGCGAAGTGGTGATTCATTGGGACCTCGAGTACTCTCGAGGTTTCAAGGAAGAAGTAATCGATCATTCGGGGAGTGTGGCTGAGGGCTCTCAAAGCGCGTGCGATAATTCGAGCCCGCTCAAATTAATAACTGTGAATCGTGTTTTTGACACTCGCATCGCTCAAAATCTAACTCATTGTAACCGGCGTGCTCGCAATATTATTAATGAATTGCGCCACAAAATTCGCGCATAATTATGTCCGTGAATTGATTATTATGTGGAATATAATTACGTCATTTCATGCTCGGAGATGATGTTATGAACACGTAATTTTACGTCGAACAGGGTCGCGCCGATTGTTTGACAGTTTGCGTGCATGTTTGCCTGTTACATTGCAATACCATCCAGGATAACTTCAAAACTTGATTTGACAAATATTGAAATGACGATGCCAACGACGGAATATAACGATAATAATTTTATTATAATAGAAGAGCGCTTATTATTACCTGATATTTAATTTCATCTCTGTTTCATATTTAGTTGATTATTGATGAGTGGTTGAAATTAAATGTACAAAATATTTGAATTGAAACATATATGTACACTCTGTAAAGCGAGTTTTCTATTCATAACATTTTTTAGTGGAATTTGGACTAAATTAAATAATATTTTGGCGCGTATTAGGGCCGTTTACACATATTTCTGACATTCTTATATGTATACATAGACTCATAAACCATATATTTCGAGGACGCAACGAATTTGTTGATTTTTATTTTCTTTTAAATTTCAGACAACTTATTAATATTGCTCCATTGATTAATATGATATACTTATACTTTATTAATTTCTGCAAAAAATATATAATTGCTTGAAATACGATTAAAATTAATGATGTGAAATTTTTGTTTGTTTCAGGTAAGCTTCTTGAGAAAAATCACATTTAAACTTGTAGGGTGAGTAAGAGCCAAGAAAATGCATGTTTAATTTCCTATCAACTCGATCGTCACATGAAAATTGAATGTGATTAATTTTACACATGAGTAATTGATACAAAACGTCTGTACCATTTCTGTCGCGGGGTTATCGTTTAATCGAAGTTCAACAGCGATTAAGCCCATTAGCTTGTAAAGCCGCATTATAATAATTCGATCCGGCCATAAAAGTTTTGAAATTTGTATCTACATCATTTAAGTTAACATCAAAACTCAATTTAATCTATAATAAAGCGGCATAGTTCGAAAGTTACGATAGTACCTGCATAATTTCCATTTATGGAAAGTAACATTAGAAGTAGGCGGGTAAAACCGGGTATCAATCGAGTTTTAGTGTTGTCCAGAATTTAGATTTAATGAGAACCATATGCAATAATGTTGCGTTACTTAATAACGTGATGGCTACGCTTTTCTGTCCGAAATGAGAAAATAAAGTGAGACAAGACTTCAAATAAGCGGGAGGGATTATTAAACGTACGAAACTGTTTTTCACTGTGAGACACAAGAATTCACTTTATTTTAAATCGTTCAAACCACTTAGTTTTAATAACCGCAATGATTTTTAATATTTTATTCAACAGAAATTTGTTGACGAGAAATTGTGTTGCATTATGCATCGTAAGAAAACGAAATGGATACTAATAAAAAATTATACGTTTCAAAATATATTTTCTTGGTGTATTTCATCATAAAGGAAATGTATTTTGTGGGAAGTTTAAGTTTGTAAAAAAAATGTTTGAACAAAATGGACTATATACTGAGACAAAATTAAATAAAATTTTGTTGTACTTTTGAACTTTTAGTATCAGTTTTCAAAGAAATATTTTTACTAGGGACTCTATGACAAAATTACATACACATTACATTCGAGATATATTTTTAAAAAAATATTTTACAAAATTTTATGATTCAATGCAACATTCTCATCTTTATTATAATCTCTATCTAGAGTCGTGCCAACTGTGTTGCCATCATTTTCTGATGGAGTATAATAACATTTTTTTATACATCTTTTTCTCAGTACAATCTCGCACAGCATCTGTCCCTTTAACTCTCAGTACATTAATGACACATTTTCACAACGTGGCCAACTTTCCTCGCATTCTAAATAAATTTTACTATTGAAACGTTTGAGTCGTCCTTGGAACTGAAAATGACAATCAATGACATCATTGTCACAGGGGAAAAAACACACACAAAACAAAAAGAAGGATGGTTTTTGCGCAACCGGTTTGAAAATAATAACATCGTCAAAGCGAATCATAGTCGAGCGGTGCTCTCGCGCTTACGCAACGGGTCATGATAAATCGAATTCTCACAAAGTTCAGACAAACGTTGGGATTACAAAATGTATTGTTCGCGACGCGGTGTCGTAACAATGTAATCTTCGTCGTCGAAGACGCCGGGGCCTTTTTGTCGCCGGGCGTATCGAGCGCCGGGGACAGACGCGCGGAACAGGAAACGGCATCATCGTCTAAGGTTCAACGAACGCCTAGCCCGCGCATTAGAATATTGGCTCGGGCGATGCTGCGCCGTATCTGGCCGTTTCTCCACGGACTCGGCTCGCTCTTCGCGTTCCTCCTTCTGCGACGACTTAATACGAGCGAGCCACAATCGCGCGCTACGTGTTGCACTTCCGTAACGAGCGCCGCATTCTCATTTCGATTAGACGATAAAAAGACGTTTTATAACCCACCGCGGGTACGGCCATTACGACCATCGGGGACCAGCTGCTCGTTTCGTGCGCGACGCTCCAACTATCGTAAATAGGCGAAAGTTGATGTCCCGAGTTTTTCACCGCACTCTTTGTTTTCTTGCATTCGATTTCTTTCGGCCGGATCCGCGATTACCAACAGCTTTATTGCGAAATAAATCAGCCTTTAATTGACTTCCCAAAATCGCTCGCGAGGGGTGCCTATCAAGATTTAGCGTCGTTACCGGCAGATAAAAGTAGAAACTTACGAGCTTTTCAGCGAAAAATCTTCGCTTTTCACCCGGATGAGATGATCGGCATTTTAATTGAACCGATAAAAGTAAAGTGGACCGATTTATCGGACTTTGAGCGTGGCGGAGTTAGGCTTGCCTTCTAATAAGGTGTTCCAAATTTATCAAGCCCCCCCATCTTCCCTGGGATGTTACTCGAATAAAGTAGTTAAAAGTACTAGGTGACTCGTAGGAAGTCCTGTATTTTCCTATTATCATTTCGTTTTCAAGTGAAATCATTCACTGATTTTGCCGATAATGTGAAAACATGGATATTATACGTGCATTGCCGTGGTTGTGATTTTAGAGAATAAAGAAACGTTGTCGTTCGTGCACAAAAATGTTAATGCGTTCATTTGAACGTATAACGTATTTGAAATGATGGAGAAAAAAAACAGCACGAGGAAACGACTAATATAGAGATTCGAGGGAATAATTTATTTAATTGACTCGACCATTAGAATAGAAAGTGTTGAATTTGCAATTCACTTTTGGACCATATGGAAACTTATTATTTGCCCGATAAAAAAGAAACCGCTCGTCTACCGCAGCGAGCCATTTCATTAGGAATATTTATCTGAACCCGGAAAAGAGCTGGAATCGGTTTATACGCGATCATGTAAATGACATTAGATTGTCATATATAATTTGAAAGAGGGATCTCGGGTGCGTTTGTTCCGTAATTTAAGTTGGAATACCGCAAAAGTCCCAACAAGGAAGTTCGACCGAGCGAATGTTATGTTACGATGCTTTATATTGGCCGGGGTAATGACATAATAAGTTGCACAAAATATGGGGCTACAAAAAAAAGAAACCGCCGTCTGATGCTGCGCACAAAAAGCGCGCGTTTCCGCGCACTTTTATATTTCCATTAATCTCATGAATAATGAATAATTCTGGGGGAGGGGGGGGGGAAGGGGTGGAGGAGCAGGACTAAAGTATAGCAACCATAAAAAGCTGCCTCTGTCCTCGCATCGGGGACGGATGCTGAATTTTAATTGCCCCGTTACGAAAGTAATTAGGAAAAACGTAATTATGACGAATTTGTCAATACCCTTTTTTTTTCAATTCGAAAGTGGCATAATTAATGGCCCGTTTTGTAATTAGTGTCATCAGATTATTCAATGACATTTCGTAATTAACGCTCTGTGTACTTTCATCGTTACGTTGTTGTTGAATTTAAATTTCGCGCGGCCGACAAATGTACGGCCATTTATATCGCAAGTTTACGATTAACAATATAATTAACAAAAGGCGCGAACCACGCGAGCTTCGTTGATTTCCCTCCGCGACCATATACGAACGCGCAACGGCCACGCAGGCACTTTTTCCAGCGCAAAAATAACTTATCGGCGAGGACGAAAAAAAAGCACGGGGAATCTTTTTTTTCCTCTCTCTCTCTCTCTCCCTCTCTTTCCTTTTATTTTCCTTTTCTTTTTTCTTTTTTTCTTCAAAATGCTTGATTTGAAATTCCATTTAGCCGCAATTTCACGTGGGACCCACGTATGAGCTTCATAAATGTATGCCATAAATTAATTCGCGCTGGCGTTCGCAGCGACGTAACGCGTGTACTTTCTACGTTATAAGTGATACGTTCCATATATGCAACTGGAACAGTTCTTCGTGCGCAAAATTTGATTTATCGCCGGTCCCCATTATTTCCTGTTTACATGTATCTACATATATGAAAGTGGTAGAATCAACGTTCAACGAAGATGTCGAGGTGCTTTCGAATGTGTTTATTTGGAGGGAAGACGCCGCAAAGATGCTACCAACTCGGATTACAACTGGCAAACGTTTAAAACTCAATTTACAGTGGGATACTTATAGCCTTGCAAATTATTATTACGAAATTGACGGTGAAATAATTCATGAAATTAAGGGGATTTCAACTTTGACGTTTTGATTTTGCCGCGACATTTGAATGGCACGCACGGGCAAAACGGGGACGCTTCGGAGGGATTTTTCGTCGAGATAATTGTGCGCGGTGCGGGTCAGAGGTAATCCGCGATCAATTGGATTGTTCGGTGGCAACTACCGGCCGATTTGCGACCGATCGTCGACCGGTCGGGCTCGCTTCACCGCATCGTCGTGATTCATGCTCACCACGCGCGGTGCACGCTCAGTTACATAATTTATACGCGTTCAAGCAGCGCGATAAATGACGGCGGGTCTGCACACAGCCTCCGAACGTCGAGAACGGTGCCGTGTTCCTGCAATTGTTACGACCCAGCGGTTTCGGTTGGGTGCACTGAAAAAAAAGGTGGGTTGAATCAACCGAATTTCACTTGAATCAACTCTAGTATTACGTTGTATATAACCAAGTGCGTTCTTCAGTAGATCTAAATGGCATAATTTCTTTATTGAAAAAAGTCGTTGGGTAGAATCTACTTCACGAGCGTTGAATTCAAATAAAGCATTAAATAAAAACAATTGCTATTTTCAGTTAATATAAGGTAACAAACTGTTTCATTCAACTGACTTGTGGAGTAGAATTGAGACATGTAAATTGGAAGCAAAAATAATCAAATATTTTTATTT
>JABFPN010001728.1:0-26796 GCA_022817305.1 Leptoteleia sp. ZL-2020 | reverse complement strand
ACGATATATAATTATATAATAATATATAAATAAATTTAGATTGTTATTCTTTGAGGAAATGTGTAAACAAAATTTAATTAATCAAAAAATGTTTATTATTAAACATTAAAATAAAATCTTATTAAGTTTGGAGTAGTTTATATTTACTTATTCTCATTTTTTAAAAAACTTTATGTTAAAAAAGAAAAAATCTCGTTTTACATGATTCCAGTACTGTGCCAACGGTCGTCGGTCTAATTATAACCAGCCGTCATACGTAATAATGGCCAAGTACAGTTTTGTTCGCTAATATGTACTGTCACAGTACATTATACCAACGGTTATTCGCCAGTACTGTGCCAGATCTTAGCCGATTGTCACCACTGGGATATTACCGACTTTTTTACATGGGTAGTTGACTTAACTTTACATATTTATTGCACGAAGTGAACTGCACTTAGTTGACTCTAAAACCAACTTTATTTTTTTATTTAGGATAACCGAAAATTTCTCTCAGTGTAGTTAGCGAGAAAATTTGCGTTAAAGAAAAAGCGAACTATTTTGACGCACAATAGTTAGAACTGAACTTTTGTTTATAATTTTCATTGACTTATAAAGCCTTAAACAGGATGTCAATGTACACAACCTTCGTTTGTAATATGATCTTAACAATAGTATTTGGTGTTCTCATATTTACAATAATAAGCAGATATAACATCAGTTTAATTACTAACTTTATAATTTCTTACAAAATATTTCAAACAAATCAAGCATAAATTATAATTCGAATATTTAAATTCTTCAAAATAAAGCTACAAATTTTGGAATTATGATTCAAAATAAATGCCTCGAAATTAAACTCATTTTATTTCGAAGAAAATAGATGCGTTTTCGGTGAAATAATAAAATTTGAAAGAAAGCGATTATAATACGATTTATTCTAATTTAGAAGCAAAACATTATCAATGGTAAATACTGAGTTTAACTCTTATATCAAATTGCTTTGATGCAATTTGACACCAAAATAAAAGTGCGTTGTATTTACGAAATGAAATAATTTAAATAGCCAAATACTAAATTTTTAAGAAAATAATTTTAAGTAATTTTATTTAATAATCTCGATAGTCGTCGAAACACAAAGTATAAGTATTAAACATTAGCCATCGCGAAAATAAATGCATAAACTAGAGCATTGTCGTGATGAAGCGACACGCATTTTTTGCCAAATATGATAATACTTTCTCGATTTTAGCATTTAACAAGTTTGTACTGTTAAAACTTTCCGCAAGACATCATTGAAAATAATCTGTTACACATTCTGAAAAAGCTGCGACATTGACTTTAAATGAAATTTTCATTATCTTTTCAGCAAACGAGAGACCCATCCTACGCATGACTAATCATAATTAATTTTAATTAATATACAGTGTACAACAATTCACGACATGATTATCAGGCCCCTTAGCACGCAAACATACACACATCTTCCGTTGACAGTAAAAGAATAATATTTCGTGGATTTTCTTTACCAATTCTGAGACATTGTCACCTCATTTATTCGACTACGCAGAAAGAAAAATCAGCGGATTGACAGTTGACAAGCGATTTGGAGATAATAGGTTAATACTTCTAGTTTATAATTCCCTAAATATATGGTAACAAAGGTTGAAGCGTATTTCAGGTAATAAAGGTTTGAAATTGAAGTTTGTAACGGTTCGCGTTGATTGTGTATTCGTTCAACTTTTTCTAAATAAAAGTTGTTGCGTAGTTACGGAAAAGATGCTTGAGACTTACCGGATCATCCCTTAAGAGTCTAGGATTCATTGAACGAAAGGAATAATTACACTAACAAAATTTTCCTCAGTGCAGTACTATTAGGACCTTCAATATGTTCTCGCTGTTTCTTCAAAGATGGCAGTAGCAATACTCCGTGCATGGAATTTCGAATGGTAACTGTTAGCGCGACTAACAACGGTTGCTGAATCATGAGGGGTTTGAAGAAATAAGTGTACAAAAATTGTAAAAAAAATGAAAACAAAATTTATTTGAACAAAAGGCAGAAAAATAGGTACAGAAATTATGTAATGATTAAGGATACGTTAACCAGGTCACCCTGGAACGTAGAAAGTTGCCGAAAAAGGTCAACTAGCGTTGTCAGGTTAGCCTGACAACCATACAAAAGCGAAAAATAACAGGTGAAACCTAGCAAAATAAAGTAACGAAAATAATATGCTTTTGTAGGCCTTTAAATTTTAAATTGACTCCTTTATATGGAATAATGGTAAATTATCAAAATTTGCTTTTGACGCAAGTCACCGAAACAGTAACGCACATGCAAGGACGTATTGTATCTAACCTTAAATTTCAGAGTATGATAATTCACTTTAGTGTAAACAAAGTAATTCTTTATTATTTCTGAAAATGTCTACTTTTGTGCCGAATACAGTGTATTTGCGGGGAATATTATTGCACTACATTATTCAAAAGCTGAAGCACAAAGAATTCTTTTTGAGACTTATGGTGACAAAGCTCTTTTGGATGCGACATGCAGAGACTGGTTTCGACGCTTCAAAAATAATGATTTTGAACTTGAGGATAAAGAATGTTCTGGCGCACCGAAAAAATTTGAAGACAAAGGATTAGAGCAATTATTCAACGAAGACCCATCTCAGACGCTACCAGAACTTGGAAAAACATTACAAGTCGATGAGTCAACTGTTTCAAAACGTTTAAAAGGGTTAGGAATGATCCAGAAGCAAGGACATTGGGTGCCGTATGAATTAAAGCCGAGAGAATAGGTTTTTTGCACCGTATCGTGACTGGCGATGAAAAGTGGATACACTACGATAATCCAAAGCGTAGAAAATCGTCGGGTAAGCCCGGCCATGCATCTACACCGTTCGCAAAACCAAATATCTATGGTTCGAAGCATCTTTTCTGAATTTGGTGGGATCAGAAGAGTGTAATTTATTATGAACTGCTTAAACCGAACGAGACAATCACGGGGGATCGCTATCGAGTTCAATTGATGCGTTTGAGTCAAGCCATAAAAGAAAAACGGCCGCTATACGCGCAGAGACACGACAAAGTAATTTTGTTACATGACAAGGCTTGGATCATGTTGCAAAACCAGTGAAACGCTTAAATGGGAAATTCTACCACGCTCGCCATATCCACCTGTTAAATATTATGTAATTAAATGTTCGAGCAATCTTATCTGTACACAGGGGGAAAAACTGTTGTTCCAGTGTTAGTTACGAACATTACACAGAGAGACCGAAATAGTAACACTGTGGTGGTAAAATATATAAGTGGTAAAATTGTACAACATAAGTGGTAAAACTAATAATTTACTACTTGAAGTGGTATGCCCCGTGCGCCATCTCCCGGAGTCGCGAAATGACTAATACTCGAATTGATGAAAAGTGATGTGAAGTGCATTGGTTTCCTTTATAATACGGTTTGATTTTTAATCTAGGATATTGTAGTACGTATAAATTATTTAATATGAAAAGTGAACGAAATGTAAAGTATAATAATATAAGATCTTTGTTTAACCTCTTTTTGTTTATTTATTTACTTTGGTTAGAAACTGAAGTTTATTTAAACTATTGACAATTTCCTAACCTCAATTTTTTTTAAATATAGGCAAGTCGATTTTTAATTTGAATTTTTTCAATTGAGAAATACAATTGAATAAATTTAATGGTGCATATTTTTGGTTTTAAAATGAAGTTTCACTACATTATAATAGTAAATTTTACATTTTACCACTTAAGTAGTAATATTTTACCATTTAAATCGTACAACTTTTACCACTTACATGAAAATAAGTTTACCATTTATATAGTACAATTTTACCACTTTTATAGTGTACTTTACCATTTATGCTGTAAGTTTTACCACTTCGGTCTCTCTGTGTAGTATTTTAAAATATGTAAGAAAAAATTTTACCTCAAGTTGCGCCCTTAACACCACTCTTCAACACTACTTGCCAAAAAAATATTCGTCTTCGTTAAACTCAACATTATAAATTTATCATATTATACAACATTATAAGGAATACTATACACAGATACCTATCCCTCGAATTATTATAAATTATCGCAGCAACTGCTAATAAATTTCTCTCAGTGTACAGGAATATCGTTATTTAAATCCGTTGTACTAAAAACGTTTAACTTTTCAGTTGCGCGAGTTTTTCCTCCAGCTTTGGTTTCATTATGTGGCTCCTTTTTTCGCACCCCGAGGTCGCTCGATAAAATCCTTACTGTTATGCCCCGAGCCCAAACGATCTGATGTTTTATTTTCCCTCTTGCTCCCCCTCCCTATCGGATACTGTAATATGTTAATTAACAAAAAATTGTTGAAAAATTCGCACCAACTATTCGATTCCCTTTCATATAACTGATCCATTCATAATTAATGCATATTTCGAACATTTTTGACGAATTAATTTTAATTATCGAAAACTTATAAATGCATCGCTCTCGCACGCGAGGAGTTTTTCCGCAATGAAATAAAAAAAGATGATCTAAAGAGAGAGAGAGAGAGAGAGAGAGAGAGAGAGAGAGAGAGAGAGAGAGAGAGAGAGAGAGAGAGAGAAAGCGAGAGAGAGAGGGAGACCGAGTTAGAGGGTAGTAATGGAAAGAACGAGGAAAAGGAAAAAGCAATGATGTTCGCGCTTACATACTGCTCGCGTAATAACAATTCGTAGCCCGGAGCTAAACGAATAAATACCGAAAAGTTTGCGCCGAAGTCTCGACCGTTTCGGCGATCATTTAACGTAGTCTTATTAGTTCTTTGGTTAATCATAAGTTGGTGTTATCTTTATCGTGCGATATTGAGTTGCCGCTTTGTTGTTTCAGTTTGTTATTTGTTGTTATTCTTATTATTGTTATTGTTGTCACTATTATCGCGCGTGATCTGCGACGCTCTGCTCCAAAAACTGCGACTCCGAGTAAAGCGGCTGTGTCATTAGTGACGATAGTGGTAACAATAATTGTTTACAGACGGACGACTGCGCCACCCGATAAGGGTGGTAGGTGGGGCCTTTGTCCGTGCGAAACCCATTCCGGTCGCGAATTGTTCTCAACCCCCCCCCCTCTTTTTCATTCCTTTTATTATTATTATTATTATTATTATTATTATTATTATTATTATTATTTGTGTATACTTTTTTGTTGAAGTTTTCCTTCTCGTTCCGTTCAATCGTGATGAAATAGAACGAACGAAAGCATCGTCGAATTCGGGCAGGCTTGTTCTCCACTCCGTTTGCAATTACGCACGCACGAACGTAAAGATAACGGAATTTGCCTTCGTTGTGTCGGTTTTATATATAAAACTAAAAGGTCGACAATTGCAAACCCAGCGGGAATAAGCGATGTGCGATTATAGAAGCACGGTATGAAAGAAAGAGAGATGGAAAACGGACGGAAACGAATACCAAAAGTATGTCAATAAATGTGGAGTTAAATAGCAAGGTGTGTGTCTATCGGTTTGGTTTTAGCGCTGAGTAACTGCTCTGAGAGTGGCGGAGACCAGGACATGCTGGATATTCATCACCAGGGAACAGGCATTGACTCGCATCATCCTCAGCAGTTTCACAACTCATATGGTAAATTCACCACTGTATCACAATTATGTTAGATTTCAGTTGCGATGGCTCGTTCAACTGCACAAACAGTTGTCGCACTTCATTCCTTGGCGAACTTCTGGAATCACCCAGTTGGTCTTTTACGATGAAAAGTCGGACCAGTTGATGAACTTTTAATGATAGACAAATGGCATTTTGTATTCTTAGGAAGATTAACCCTAGCAAAAATGAAACATATATAGTCCTTATATGCTTTAACAATTCCATATAAAAAAATACAACATTCATATTCGAACTTATTATGTTATATTTTTTCCCTAATCATATATAACCGTATATGTCCATGTATGAATTTTTTATTTTATCATATGACATTGATAAAACATGCGTGGACCATATATGTTTCATTTTTACTAGGAAAGTATTCTCTGTTTAATTTCATTTCCAACTTCAGGATCTGAAATATTTGCATTCGAAGAAATACAAGATATTGCCTTGGCTATTATTAAAGTAATCAAATGTTTATTTTTATATTAAAAGACGCTGATTATGTGATTCTGCAAGTTCGACGGTCTTAAGGGGTTGTCCGATTCCCACCTTATTAACATTTTTTTTTTCTTTGAAAATGAAAATCTTTTACCATCTCATTGATTTAAACCAACAAAGGTTATTTTAATTATGAAAGTCATATAGCAAACGCGACTCTGACAACCTTTTAGGTCACAACTTCGAACTCAACTGTTTCTTAACTCACATCTGTTTTTGCAGTGCATTCGTGTTAACTTTGAACACAATATCGATAGACGTCTATTTAATTTTTTTTTTTAATTATTTCACGCTTGTAAATTCGGCTGAACGGGAAAAAGAATTCGAAGACGCAACGGGAAAAACGTAGCCTGTACGGAGAGAAAAGATTAATAAAAATTACTGACATTGTTGGTAAACTGGTCATATACTTGCAAAAATTGAAAAATTACTATCCCAAGTTAGTAAAAAGTGTCAGCTTTCTAAGACTCATTGTCAACAAATTGGTACGTTTTACTAACTTAAGATAGTAATTTTTCAAGTTTTGCCAATATATAACCAGTTTACTAAGAATGTCAGTAAATTTTATTCATCTTTTCTCTCCGTGTACGATCCTGGTCACGACACATCGGTATTAGCTGATGAGACGGAAAACGCGATGTTTCCTCGCGCAATCGTATCCGCACCGTAAGAGCTAAACGAAGTCGCCATGATTCGCACGGTGGCTTCCCTTTTAACCGGAACAAATAATTTCATTAGGTTTTATGCCGCCTAATTAAGTTGAAAACGGTTTGCGCGCGGGAGCCGGCGTTCACTTTTTGGCGAGCGATCTTTCGGTCGCGAGCGCGACGTCCCCTCCCCCGGTCTATTCGTATTGTGTTCATGATACTTACACATAGTTATAATACCACGGCAAACTAAAACTAATTTGAATAATGTCGCTTTCACGATTGCATGATTATTCTGTCTTCATTCGGAACTGTTCTTATAAATAGGCACATACAGATGTTGTTATCACGCAACGAGAAAGATTTCAAGCTTTGTGTAATATGATATTTAACTTTTTGAGAAACGGTTTGGCAGAAAAAGGAGAGAGAAAAAAAAAGCATATTTGCCCGGTAAATATCTGTCAAGCTTTCTTTGCCCGGTTAATAATATGGTAATATGTAAAGTATGTTAAAAGATTTTCAATTGTTTGCGAGATGTTTGCCGAGCAATACATTTTTGTACTTTTAATTTTTAATCAGTATCCAAGATAATTAGGAACCATTATTAAGAACGTTTGAAATGAAATGAATTGAAAAGTATTTCTTGAAAAGTTGAAAAGCACTGCATTTTTCATTGCATATGTACTTGACTTATATCATTTGCTGACAGTGACTTCAATTTGACAAATTTAATGCAATTTTCTAAGCCAATGTATTTATTATCAAACCTATTGATTAATGAGATAAAGTATAGTTATACGTTAAAGGGAGTTAAAAACGCTTATATAATTTGCAAAATTAATGAGATTATGGGTATTGTTTTTATCCATTAATGAAAATGAAAAACAAGAGTATAGATACATTATGAACTATTTGTTCCTTGATTATAATCATTTCAAGAAAAGTCTTCTTAGATATGAAGATTAGTGCAGTTTAACGCATATCCGATTGTTAACATCGACTATGTAACATTGATGAACTAATTATGTTTCATGTAGATTGTGAAAGGCATGAACAAATAAAATTATAATTTTACGATACACACGACTATCGTTAACAGATACAAAGCTGCATATTATAAATTATTTATGTACAATATAATATTAAATTTAATTTTTAAACTTAAATAACGAATAAACAAGGAAATTGCATTGTTCAGTTTAAATTCAGGGCGGCCATAAAGTTTGCAAGTTCAATTTAACTACAAATCATATTGCCATTTCAAAAATAAATTGAATTGAATTATTTCGAAATAAAGGATACATAAAAGAGATAATCATGTTGCCATCGAAATAATTAAAACCGTCTCTCGCGAGGGCAAGTTCCAATAATGGATAATAGAAAAATAAAAAAAAAAGGAAAAAAAAAACGAAAAGGAGGAAAAATCGAATGGCAACGCTGTGACGTAAAAAAAAAAAAACTGCGGAAAAACAACAATCGTTGCGGCTGAAAAAGTGCACCGAATACCGGCGACGAAAAAGCTTTTCGCATCAGCGCAAACCCTTACTATTCTTCCACTTACGTCATTCGAAATTGTTTTTGTTTGACACGCACGAATCTCGGGGACGTGCCGAAGGGTAAGCTTCTATCCCTGAACTGTACGTCTTTAAGATACGCCGCCCGGCTCATTTCTCCTTTACGAATGACGGTCTGCGAAAGCCTCCCCCCTCCCCCCGCCACGACGACTTCGGGAAATCAACAAAACGGTTCTGCGCCATTCGTCAAATTTAATTCGCCGAGCGGCGGAACGCGAAAGTAACACAATGCGCTACGTTGGTTATCAAGTTCAAAAAGCGCCACGGCACAAAACGAGCGCGCCGGCCAATTTTACAAGCCATCGAACAGAATATCCCCGAAGACTTGTCTTCCCAACTTGGAATTTCCGTGGGAAGCGGTGAAAAGTCCGCGAATTGACGTCGACGAAGAATCGGCGATCCCCCTCGCCTCCCAATCCCCCCTTCCCACCTCCCCCTTCGCCCCTTCTTGCCGTTTCGTCGAAACGTTAGGTTGGCCGACTAATACCAATCTGTAATTGACTGGGCGGTATTGAACGTCTCCGTCATCGGGGTAATTTGGTGACTCCGGGATCCCATCGGCGAGTTCCAATCCAAAGTCCCTTTGCGATAGTTGCGAAAGGAAAGGGCGCCCCCTGCCCCGCGTTCACCGCGCGCGCCAACTCTCGACATTACGCTAACGCCGTCCAGAAAGCGAGTTGCCCAATCCCGCGCCAGATGTCGCCGTTGCCGGACTTCGTACGTTTTTCATCTTTCCTCCCGTCGCGTAACGTCACTTCGCGGATTCGACGGCGCGCCTTCGCGCGGGACTTCGGGCGAGTTTGACGAGCCAAGTTGCGTGCGCGTGATCTGTCCATCGGCGCCCTGACCACACTGTTACGGCTAATTAAACTGATGCGCGAGCGCACACTTCGCATGGCACGCGTTTTTTTTTTTTTCCGCACGCGGGCAAGAATGATAGGATGATTTAGCGTTCTCACTTAAAGAGGAGCTCATCAAAATTGCAATATAGTATATTATATTATATTTTTGAAGTAAAATAATAAAGGGATCAATTGAGCTAAGAAAATTTTGACGATTAAATTGGAAAGACTTCTCGAGATGAATTATTACGATCTTTATCAAGCTGATTTATGTACACGAAGAAAAGAGTTGTATTTAAAATTCCAACATAGCTTCTTGTGTCAGAAAGACATTGTTTATATCTGCAATTAACTTATATATGTAGTAATTATACATATTTATACAAATAGTAATTTGTTGCCTATTCTTTTTTATCTGTATAAGCGAGAGATTTGGTAATACATACCATTTACGGGGGCCTTTGTTATTGTGGAGTTGGGGAGGTAGAAATTATCACATTTCTACTGGGCAACAGCTGACGTCAATGTTATATCTCTGTTGGCTCATTTTGTTTTATAAAAGATAATAAAATATATTAATATTTATATTTAATAAACGTTGAAAAATCGTCAAATCAGTTTTGAAAATGATTAAGTCTCAGATTAAAGAGAAATATTTAAAATTGAACTAGCTACGAACGTTCAAGGGCATTGATTTGTTTAATTGGCACAAAGCAGTAATCTAAATCAGTTAAAAAAAAAGCTCACGTGAAATTCATTAACATTAGTACAGATTCATCCAGATATCATGGCACACAAAACTTTTCCCACTAAGATGAATTGATTTTTACTCCGCGCACGAATGACTTAACATTGACTCAATTCAAAATAAAGGCGTTCGATAACATGACTTGGTATACTTTTCAACTGACACGTCAAACTGAAACGTAAGAATCGCGAAAAGGTGATTAAAAGGTCTGATCACTTTTCCACGGCTACTCTCAAAGGTCGTCCTTTTACCAAATAATACTTAATTACCCTCACCCCTCAATCGTCGCGAATGATAATTGATTCGGCGCGTAAAGCCGAAATAGATAAGATAAAAAAAGGGGGAAAAAATATATAATGAAAGTAGTCAAAGGTCCAATTAATTTGGCGTGATCGACGTTGCGATTAAATTTAAACTGCATAAAAAATCCGCGTCGTTTATAATCGGCATTTTTTAATTAAATTATTTCCCATTAAGATCGCACCGTGCGCTGCGATACGAATAAGATAAATCAGCGGTATAAACGAAACGCCAGGAGAGTTTCGCCCAAAAAGCGAAAGAGAAAAAAACGAGCATTAAATGAAACGAAAAAAAAGAAAGAAAAAAAGAAGAATCGGGGTAAAAAAAATGGAAAAGTTGAGAGATAAAATAGGGGAAGTGTTTGGCCGTTAATCGAATTCGCGCGATCCCACATTTTTTCAGCGTACCGGCGGGAACACGAAAATCCGCGCCGCCGACAAGTTTCGACGGGTTTTTCAACGGGGAAAACCGCGGCATAACGAAAAACACGGGAGACGCTTTAACCGGCCGATCGATTCGCGTCGCGGTGTTTTAAAGAACGCCACTTTCCTATCTGTTATCCAAAAGAAATAGCCGCTTTATTGAAAAATCGACCCCATTAGTCGAACCGCGGGTCCGATTGTCAAACTTTCTTCCCGCCTTTTGTTCATTCTCACGCTAAACTCCCGCGTAAATAACGTTCCCAAACGGAGGGACGGCCCGGCGGCCTGTTTTCCGTTTTATTTATTTTTATCTCTTTTTTTCTTCTTATTACCAATCAACAGTACGTAAGACTCTGTATCAGTTTTATTAGCCAGCACGCATCTGACCGTTCCAAGTCACTTCCAGCGATTGATTTTTCAGCTTATTTTGCACCAATATAACGGAAGATTTTAGTCTCATTTTTAATTATTTTGTTTTATTGAATTTTTTTATCTAATTGTATCTTAATTAATAGGGGGGAGAAGTTTAAATTGGAATATTTAGAAATAGACAAAATTATAGAATTATTGTCATAATTTCAAATATAACGTTCTTATTTTAGTTAATAACTAAATAAGAAGTAGAAATTGGGACGTTCTTCAATTAGGGATAAAAAAATTGCTTGTGATCGTAATGAAATATGCACTGAGAAAATTGAATTAGACAGGTTGGATGGTAAAATCTAACCATTTATCTTATAAACAATTTTATCACGTGTAAGTACTAATATTTTATTAACCGTGAAATAAACACGAATGATCTTTGTATTCAATATAATTATACAAGTCGTTCTTTATTTGATGTGCTTATTCTGTTTGTACTTCGACTAATTATTTTTTGCTAATTATATATTGAAAGTTTTTAAATCAAACAATTAAAGAACGTTTAATTTTGCAAATAAAACAAATTTTAAATACATTTTCATAATGAAATACAACATTCATCTATAAATTTATTCCTGTTAATGACATAATAGCAAAGAAACCAAAACAAAACGCTCGATTGTTTTGTTTTCAATGAAGACATTGCTTTGTTTTTATCGTCATAACCAAATGAATGATGGGGGAGAAACTATTAAATGAACCGCGTCATTATTTTTTGGTCATCATTATTTAGTCTTTTTGGAAAAGACTTTTCTCTCGATAGTTGAAAAATAAATTTGCTTTCCAAATTACAAACTTTGTAAAAAAGTACTGTTTTCCGCACAAGTATAGACATCAATTAACATTTTCCACGAGTGTCAACGTTTATTACCCTTGGACAGAAAATAAAACTTTATATCCGGATCAATGCTAATATTTATTTATTACTTAATAACAATTTTTTTTTGAGTGTAAGCATTGTTAGACAAGTGTCCATCAGTTGTGTAAAGGTAGCACTAAACCAAAAATTTCAGATTCATTTATGAATAGAATTATGTATTCGGGTCAGATGTGCATATCGACATTATTCTGAATTTAAAACTGTGCTAAATTTGCATTATTAACATGGTAATTCAGTATTTCTACAGCAAATATTTTGGTAGGAACAACACACACGGCGCAGCACCGTTTGTTGCTGTCTTATTATGTAACAAACAGTTAATTTCGTTTACTTTATTCATCAATGGTAATAATTAATGGATTTGTTGATTCAAGTAAATAGCGAGAAAGGAAAGTTTTATTTAAACTTGCTATGCTTTTTGGCATTAGAAAAATATTTCTGCAAGGCTTATTATTTTACCATACCAATACAGTTAAATTTTATGTAGTAGTAGTAGTAATAGTAATATACATTTTATGTATGACATAGTAAAATTTAATACTTAGTATGATAATATATATAATCATTATAATTTTATAATACTAATCTAAAAATTTTTACTATACCACACGAAAAATATTATTACATTGGTATAGTAACTGGTTAAACGTTATAAACAGCATATTTCTAACGTCAAAAGGTATAGTAATTTATAATACAACTTTTTTTTCTCAGTGCAGTAACACTCAATAATTTATGAAGAATATTAAGCCCTCAAAAAGGTCGTTTAAGCGTAAGAAAAGTCATGTTATGCTCAAAGGAATTTCTGCTTAACAGAAAATGATAATCTTAATAATGTTTTGAAATTCATATTCTTCTTGCAGATAGAGAAAGATCATCTAACTGCAAGAAGTGTTCGTGCAAATATGTGAAAAAGGATTCTTTTGCTTTAAACAATGCACTTAGACAAATATTATTTCATATTATTTATAACTTTCACGTTAATAAAATAACTTTACAAGAATGATAATAAACAGTTCCATGTTAAAAACTAAAATATTTGCAAATTATTGTATGGAAATTAATTTAAGTACCGTCAATTTATAAACAAAGATGTTTTCATTTCTGCTAATTGATATGGCAATTCGACCGCAACTTTTCATTTTTATCCGGTCGATCATACATTATCCGAAATCGGTAAACGTCTGAAATGCGAGCGTTGTTAAAATATAGTTAACTTCGGGAAGTTAGGTTGGCGTTATTACAGTCCAGTTATATCTTGATAATGTAATATTCTAAGGCGAAACTTTGAAATTAAAAAATTGTTAATAATTCGGTATAACAGTGTAATTACTGGGCGCATCGATTATTCATCGAATTTTTTTTTTTTTTTTTCGACCAAGCAATATTCATACATTTTTTAACTTCGATCAAGTTATAAACGATATTCGTGCTTTTCGGGATAGAGTATAAAAATATGTTTAGTAATTTTTAAATTATGAAATATTGATCACTTTGTAAAATAGCATGAAATAAAATTTCGATGTCGTCTAAAATAAAAATGTTGCGTAACGCCAAATTATTGAAATCAGCTATGTTATTCAAACGTGTTGGTTTTTTTATTTCTTTGACTTTTTACAAAAAGATGCATTTATGCTTTATTTTTAATACTAAACAAGACACTTTTCTTTTAGTATACTTTTTTTTGCAAATATTACTCAAGTACTTTTTCTTCAATTTAAAATAAGTTTTTCCTTTTTGGTTTTTTTGTCACACTTTATATCGGATTATTTTAAATATTATCCATTTTATAATCTTTATATTTAGACCCGTTAATTTAAACAAAACAAAAACTAACTGCTGAGGTCGAAGCGTCATCCTTATGTAATGTTTTGATAATAAATTATTTACAAAAAGATTATTGATCCGGCCAATTAATACTTCTTGGTCGTAACATAAAAATACCTATAAAAAGTTAACGTTAAATAAAATTAAATTGTAAATATTTGTTAGATTTGTTCGTTATTAAAATGTATAAAATTTTGATTCCACACTTTGGACACTTTAATCAAAATGATTGACGAATTAATTGATAACGCAATTAATTTAAAAACAAAACAAAAATCATATTGCAGAGCTACAATTATAAAAATTGTCATTGCCTAAATGCGTTTTACTATTTTCACCGATGTTATAACAAATCGGAGCATCGGGCGAATTTTTAGCGAAATTCATTATTAATTTGTCAGCGGAAACAAAAGGATAGGATTCGATGGTTCTTATTATGTTTGCCGGCTACTTCACATTCTTCCTTTTCTCCTTTTTATAATAGATTTCGAACGCAACGACCGCACCGGTTCGGCCGGTGGTGTGGCGCATTATGCCGGCGTGCGCCCCGACACCGGTAGCGGCCACTCCAGGGCTACAGCGGTGTTACCGGTGTAACACGCCGCACGAGCGAACGAACAGGCTTTGTAATGGCGAGTCCGTGCTTGTAACGAGTTTCCAATAATGGCTCAGCTGTGTCGCCGCCGTGGTCGCCGCAGTCTTGTCCCGACTTTGCCCCAAAAACGACTTCTAATTCTTTTGTACAACTATCCCCCCCTCCCCTACCCTCATACTACCCCTTCTCCCGTCGTGCCTTATACCCCCTTCCATAGAAGCGAACCCGGACTGGTTGTTGTTTTCGTGTATCCATTTGTTCTCGTCATCTCGAAAAAGTTCGCAGCGTTCTTTTTTTTTCTTTTTTTCTTTTTTTTTCTGCTTTCTCCGCTCTACTAGACGAGCAATTTTATTCATCATTATTTTACAATAAAAAGCACCGCTGTATTATAATTATACTTGTAACATAATTAGCAAACAATTTTTTACGCTATTATTATTCAGCTGCAATTTTTTTTCTTACACTTTCATTCATATTGAAAATAGTTCAGTCGATAATTTTGTATCGATTTTTCTTATTTGCGCATGGCCGTTTAGTTTAGTTTGAATACTATTCATAACGAAAAAAAATATCATTTTCACAATAGCAAAACATTCCTCGCAATCATTGTTTCAGTAAAGAGTTTTAACAATGCCTCTTTAAATATATTTCACCTTTTTTTTGCTATTGAACAGTTACAAGAATAAGATAAATTTCGTTTTTTCCGTCAAAACAAATTCACATTATTTATTTATTTGCCAATTTATAACGATTGATTTAACTGATGATACAAGTTTTATTTCTTGTTTCGTGTATTTTACTCATTCGTTCGTTTATTTCTTTTATCGTATTTGTCGTAAAAGTAGTTATTATAAATTATGTAAATTCTTTCGTATGGTCATAATAGAACATAGGAAGAGAGGGTCTAAATGTAAAGGAAAAAAAAAGAATAGTTGTATGTACGCCCCATTTGATGTATCTGAAATTTTTATTGAATAGCGACAGGACTATTCTGTTTTTAGTCTGGACTTATTGTCTTCGTCCTCTATTTTTGCACCACATAACTGATCTAATATTATTTTTCAACCTCAAAGGAACAAAGAGTCGCCGCGGTGCAATTTTGTGTTCGCTGTTCAATGTATTTTTCAAAATAAAGGATCACGGAAATAGTATTTAGAAATATCAAATCATCGTTTTATTTTTATCATCCGAAATTAAATTTGCTCCACGTAATGGCTTAATTATCAGCAGGCTAGTTTCATCTAATAAAGTAATTTCAGCTCGAAGATGAATATTTAAAAATATAAAAAAATAAAAGTCCTGTAATAATAAATTTAAAATAAAAAAAATTTCTTTGGAAAAATTACCACAGCTTACAGCTAACAAACCTTATCAAGGTGATTTACACCAATTTAACCATGGTTTAGGAACTTTTTTAAAATTATCTTACTATATAAGATAAACTAAACAATAAAGAAATTCAATAATTTCCTTATATTAAAATCAATTATAAGAATTTTTTTTATTTTATTATATGATATTATTGAAACATATGTGGGCCATATATGTTTTATTTTTACCTGGGTTTTAATTAAAAGATACTGAAAATTGCTATTATGTGTATAATATCCCCAAAGTAGGTGCTTTATTATAAATGTTGTTTTTCGTTGCCGTCCTTTTTATTTTAAATGAATTATGAGAAGAGAATATTTATATCGGCGAGATAGTTACATAATTGAAATACACGTCCATGGATGGATGTATAAAAATATATATAAAAAGATATTATCAATATAAAAGTATTTTACATTTGATTATAAATAATTTTTTTTTTAATTCGACTATATACCGCTCGCAATCTACATGGAAACAAGTTTAATGAACGGAAACAAATTAACTTGTTTCAATGAAACAAGTTTATTTTTACACGTATAAAGAACGTTTATATTTCTGCCACATATAATAACATTTAAAAAATTTACAGATTTTTTTTTAAAAATGTTACAGATTTTAATACAAAAAATGTACTAAAAATAACTTTTATAATTATCATTTTTATTATTTTCAATGGCACAAGTTTTAACTTTTCGGATACACCGAACATACCGTTCCTTTACTCCCAAATCTCATTTAATCAACTAAAATTTAATTAATTTAACTCAATTTTCATTACTTCAACCATACAGCTGTTGAAGTCAACAGCAATGAAGTTCTTCCAACTAGTTACCCCAACTATACACCCGCACCTTGCCGTACTTGGTAAATAACCAAAGTGTAAATAACTGAACTTTAATTGACTCAACTATCAATTTTCTCAGTGCACCCCCTCAAGTCAACAATAATAATTAAATATTACAATTCATTATCTCAATAAATAACCAGTTGAAGTAACCAAAAAAAAAAAAAAATAACTCCTGCTACACAAAACATTACATTGAATACCAATCTACATAAAAATATAAATAAATAAAATTCAGTTTGACTCGGCGTCTCCCTCCCCCAACGTATCGGTTTCAATGAATCTTTTCGAGTTGTTAACGCTCATTGCCGAGGATCAAATCGCCCATAGAGTTATGACAATGATACGGTTCATTTTCCCTCGGCGTACGATTTTTTCCAATTGAAGTCATTCGCCATTTGTTCGTAATAACGTCCTAACCTAACTGTGTCAGGTCATCCGTCGGTCAAATCAATTTCCCGGCCATTTCATTGTCATTGACATTTTTGTTGCAAGTGTGCACGCGTGAATACGGTTGACCGAATGGCAGTCGCATTGCCGGGGACTTAAAACGAACGTAATTAGTGCGTACGATACGCTGGTCAGAACCGTAGAGGCCGGTACGGTCGTAATATGCATCCCAACCAGTCCTTGAGTTATTGCCTAATCAATAATCTATATGTGGGGTGCCTACCAACAGTGCCGTAGGGCGAGCTACGTATCCGTGTAACCACAGCGAGTCTTGGGTAAGCTCTGGCATTGAACATAGGCAGCTGGGGCAAGTGCGGTGGTTGAAAAATTTTCTTACAATAAAAATTTGTCAGGAAATTTTCTATCCTGCGCAATTGCACGATTTGTTGATTGGCCCCCGACTTCGCGCCCAAATCCAGTTTTATCGTGGCCGTTCGAGACTCAATTTTTTCACCGGTTACGTTTCTTCGGGTAATTTTCGTTCTGTCCAATTCTGTAGATTTAATTAGCCATTGATATAACCGGCGAAAGGGTACTTTGAGGAAGAAGGAAGAACCATAAATCACCTATTTTTTCTATAGAGAATTAAGGGTATATTGCACTAAGAAAAAGGTTGAGATTGAGATTGTACTTATATATAAAAATGAGACAAATGATGTATTCTTGTCATACTTAATACACAGTTTAAAAGGGGTTACGAGATAAACAATAATTTCTATTATACTGGATATGTGATAACTTGTACCATTCTCATAACCTTTTTTTAAACTGTGTACTAAATATTATAGGAAGATGTCATTTATCCCCACTTTTAGATATAGTGTAATATCTTTAATAATATAGTTGATACAAGCTAACTTGAATTTTTTCATGTTTTTTTTTCAAATCGGGTATTTGAAAATTCAGGTAGCTGATTTTTCAAAGCAGGTAGCCAAGTTATTACAAATGACTCAAAAACCCTGATCCCTGAACCATTTCGAGTCTTCTCTATCATTCTTACATCTATCTTCACCCCCCCCCCCTCTCCCCTCCCTAAACATAAATCTTGGAACTCTACACTGTCGACTTATATTTCGATTCCTCCACTTGTCCATTCGGTAAATAATTTTCGCGCGACCGCGACATCGCGAAAGTAAAGGGAAGTAAACTAATGACAAAATAGAACCACAAAAAAAATAACGGAATAAAAAAAGGAGAGAAGTTCGTAGAGCAAAGTAAAGAATGTTAAAAAGTTAATTTCTGTCATTTCGGAGCACGCTCGATGCGCGTACTTTGTGGCAAACGGACAGTCTGTCAGTCTGTCAAAGAACGCCCCATTCAATACTTTCATTGAAAAAGGACGCCGGAGAATTATCTTCGTTCAAAGCGCGACATTAAATATACGTCATCTAGCAAACCACCTGTCAAACATTCGAGCCATTTCAACGTCGCGCATGCAGGCGTCGTAAGTTTAAAAAAGGCACCGGTGTTTCAGTATACATCGTTTTTTCCTGGTACCGCTAATGGAAACCAGCACGGTTTAAGGTTAAAATATTGAAACGAATGTTAATTTACTATGATGGCATTGCTATGATGAAAAGTGAATTATTCAAGGGTTTGCAATAAAATTTTTGTGGTGTTAAATAGGTGAAAGTGTACTAATTGGATCTTATATGGAAATTTTAATCTGAAAATCGGAAAGGATTTCACGCTTTGTTTCCTAGCTCCAATAGAGGATCCAATTTTGGTTCCCAGTTTGGTTTTTCCCTAGTCACATTTAAACTTCAACATTGCAAAAATCTAACTAGGGACCTAGATGGAATCCTACGATACTGCCAAGAACCAATAATGAAAACCAATAGAAACGAAGTATTTTTTCGATTCTTAACATTTTCCTTACCTAACATTTAACAAATTTTAGCTAACACGATTCAAGTATGAAAGCATTCTTCAAAATATATTTCCATAAAAGCATGAAAATTTAATCAATCAAAAAACAAACGCGATCTAACGGATCATTTTTCCATTCTTTTTTGTTCTGTATTTTTCTTTTTTATTTTAGTTCTTTTTTCCTCCTAATATCTCGAATAACTCAGAACAATCTAAATTATTCCGAAGAAATATTCGCGAAGTATGACGGAATCGATCACTTCGGTAAAATGTTAATCGTAAAGCGAGCATGGTAATTACATTAATTCCAACAATTTTTAATGAGCATCTCAGTCGCAGATGCATTTGGCAAACAACCGAATTTAAGTACCCCTATTTTTGGCCAACTAAATTACGCGATACAAAATCCAATCCGCGACACCCTCAACAGGGTGAGGGAAGGGGGGGGGGGGATAGCTTCTACAATAAAGTGACCCCGCGGAACAACTTCTTGACCGAGGATGGCAACTCCAGTAAAGAGGCTAAAGAGCCTCAATAAATAATTTCAACTTATCGATCCGCAGTCAAAAAAAAAAGGGAACCCAACCACGCCCATTAGCGGGGGCGGGGGTGCAATAACAATTCCAAACCGGGGATTGTTTAAGTCTTATCCTGGTCCTCGAATTACCGAGCCAAGTGGTGTCGGTAAGACAGGGATCGGCGACTTCCGGTCCGCCCCCCCCCCGGGTCCCCCGTCGACAGCCGGAATTAGCCGGAAGCGTATGATTGTTTAAAAACCGTTCGCCGTCGCGCGATCGATACCAATATCGTCACCTTTGTATCCCGTACAATTGTTGCTTCGCGTCCATATTAATCGCACATTCATCGTTGAAATTCGGTTACGAGCGAGTACGCCGGGCGGCCCGGCTATTTGCCTATCGATAACGCGAAATTAAAAATGCGCAACGGCCGCGCCAGTGCCTCAGGTACGGTTTTGTGCTTCTTCCCCGTAACTGGTCTATGCCGGACAGATAAAAGAGAAATGGCTACACGTTCATATTGATTTTTGTCCACGATTCGCAGGTGGCGCGGGGGTGGCGGACAAAGGGGAGACTACCAATCTTTTACAATTCTCTTCCTTCCTCTGTACGGCCGCTACCTATATAGGTGCATGTATATACCTTCGTCTCTTTCTCCGCCCCTTCCCCCATAACTCCTCCCCCCCCCTCCTCCTCCTCCTCCGACCTCTCGCTTTCCACCGCCCCCCGGTCCCTTGCGCCACCTCGCCAACCCTTCTTCCGCGATCCTCTTCCGTCTCTCTCGTTCCCGATAAACTCTCCCACGCTTCAAACTTTTACACCGAATTGAGCAAGATTATTACGCGTATTACAAGGAATACGATGGTCCAAATCAATTCGGGGAGGGGTGGGGGGGGGGGCTCGCCCCGATTTGGGAATACCGCGCTCCCGATGGCGAACCGTGGGGTTGAATATTTATGGAGCCCCAACGGGGACGTCCCGTTGCTGATTCCACGAGGAATTTTCGCGTTGCCAGGCCCAGTTCCGCGGTGCGTTTCGTCCATTCATAAAAGTTGTTGCACGGTAAGATGCCCCCGTGTGCAAAAGCTTCGGTGTTTATTCGGAATTACATTAATACAATAGTACATTCAGAAAACTGTCTATTTAAGAATAATAGAATCTTGTGTTTAAGAGATTTTCTATTTAATATTTGTAAAAATTCTTAATGTAAGAATAATTCTATTTGTGATAAATAGATTCTATTTAATTATAAATAGATTCTATACTTGTTTCGTTAGGAATTTGTATTTAAGTGAACTGTAATGTATATATTTGTAGACTGAATGTAATAGTATTTTTTAACACGCAATATTTAGTTTAATTGTTATTATTCTAACTAAAAAAATAGTCAAACTAAATGACTGGTATGACGTAAAAGAAGTTAGTTGTAAACGGGGAGAAAAGATGTAATAAAAATTATTAATAGTGTTATTAAAGTAGACATGTACTTGAAAAAATTGAAAAGTTTCTATTTTAAGTTATAAGTTTAAGTTGTCATCGTGCTGATACTTTGTATTAACTTAAGATAGTAATCTGTTAATTTTTTCAATGTCCACTTTACTAACAATGTTAGTAATTTTTATTACATCTTTGCTTTTCGTGTCAGTGTTGGTATTCTTAGAATCATATAATATAATAACGTAAAAAAGATAATATTCAGTTTTCTAAATGTCAAGTTTTATAATTTAGTTTATAAAAGAAATTTTATAAACTAAAGAGTGTTTAGATCCCAAGTAAAATGATTTGTTTAAATAGTTTAAAATCAATTTTTTTTAGTCCCAACAAAAATTCAACTACATTAGTCTACTAAACTACACCCCACTCCCCCAACGTTCAGAATTTCTCAAATTCATCGGCAATTTTATTTGAGATATCACGAAAGCCTTCTTCCTGTCACCATCCCACCATTTTCCGTATCAGTTTATGTAACTAACCCTTCTTTTTATATCATTGACATATTAACCTATAATTCATTTGAAAGCAATTGTTGGATAGTGTATTGAATTAAAAGTTTTTATTTCTAACAGCGCATTAAAATAGTAATTTTTAAATATAAATAGCGCATCTCCCACTTAACAGGTATTTAAACTTTATATACAAAATACAATATATTATACATTATAATAAATTGTAATATGAAATTAAAAAAAAAATTATTAATTCAATTGGCAAAATAATAAAATGAATGGCGAACAAAAAAAAATATGTTTGAGGGTCAAAAGTTGAGCGTTTATAAAACGAGAAGAATTTGTTATCTCGCGTGGAAAATAATACCGAATGATTGGTTAGGGAAATAATTTAAAACAATCGAAACCTTACGAAATGATTTCGCAACGATATTTCACGAAACGCGAGTTGTTCGGTTGCATTGAATTAATATTCCTCAAGTCTGCATATATATATGCAACGTATCGATCATATTCGTTATTCGTACTCTTTCATATATTTTTTCTTTTCCTTTTTTTTTCTATTTAACCGCTGACCCCTTGACCATATACGTTCATTTCGCTATGCTCATTCCTCTTATTCGAGTACGTACGAATAAATGCTATCGAGGTTGAAAATTTCTCATATTTTTCGACCGAAAGATTTGCCAATTTTCGATGGATTTATTTTCGATACAAAATCGCTCGCATCAATCATGTCTTTTGTAAGGAATTCGGCGCGATTTGATTATCGAGTTATAGCGCTCCGCGATATATCCATTAATTTAATTAATAGGACGCATTCGTCGTGAATTAACTAATGAAGTACCGGGGATTTGGCAAAATGTTGTAAATTGCCGTCTCCGCGAGATAAGGTTCAAAAAATTCGTTCCGCGCAAAATGGAGGCACAAAATTAAACATATGATTTTCGTATAAATGGGATGATGAATGTAGACAATCACTTCCTCAAATAGATGACACTGTAATCTATGTTAATTTTTAGTCCAACATTATTTGGATTTTAATAATTATTACCTTTTAACGTAATTAAAATTTTAAATTATCTCTTTTTTCCGAATTGTAATATATTAAAGATTTCGATTTCTTTAAAAAAGCAACTAAAGCAAGCATTATTTTAAGGTAAATTAATAAGATTTTTTATCATTATTATTATTAACTAAACGAAAAAAAAAGATAGTGGATTATGATTAAAAAATGATAAGGAAATCAAAGGCGTGTTACAAATATAAAATGAAATTTTAAATACAAAATTCTATTTACGTATTCATTTAAAATATTGTAGTCGCGCAAACTCTCCTTACGCGAATGATGGGGGACAAGATAGCAAAATAAAAATTTTATCGTGTAATAAATATAAATTTAGGTCACAAACGTAATGGAGGAGTACACAAGAACCATAATAAAATGGAAAGATCTCTTCACTATAGCCCTTAAAATGATTTTTGCATTTTTATATTCCATTTTGTAATATTTTAAATGCAATAATTTTCCGTTTCACGACCTTTGTTTTAATATTAGCTACTTTCCTTCTTCAATGTTGATAAGGTGAAATCAAATTTTATTCCTTGCACTGGGAAACATTTTTATGAAAAATTATAAAAAAAACGAGCTGATTTATATATCTTGTCTTGTAACTGTAAAAAATAATCTGCTTGCATTCGGAAAAAAGAATGGTAATATTGACTTAATGCATAGTTAATTTTCGTGTTTACTATAAAGTTCTAATTTCCCAATATCAAGTTAAAATAACCATAATATGGTTAATTGAATTACATTTATCATGAAAATTAACCAGATTACTTTTTTCTCAGCGTAGTTTATCTCATACTAAATTTCTCCCAAGAAATTTTTCTTGATGTACAACTATTAGCAGTTATTTAAATGTCAAATCATTTTAATCATAACGAGATTTAATTAAAGTTTATATATCGTTGTTAATAATAAATTTGTAATAAAGTAACGAAACAAGGGAACGAAGTGCAAATGTTTAAATATAAATTTTTTATGCAAACTGTGTGCAAACATTGGGTAAACGTTGTACGAATTTATATTTATTATTTATGTATATATAATATTCACGTAAGATATAGTAATGCATTTATGCAAACTTTGTCCAAACTCTATATAAATCGTAGCGAAGTTTGCACGTCGTACATTATTTAGAGCTGTTCTAATAATTTGTGTTTAAATTAGATTATATCAGGATCGAATAATAATTATTAGTTATATAATAAACAAAAAAGAAATTACCGAGGGTAAAAGAAATAGTTAGCGGTTAATTTCGCATTAATAAATGTACAAGCATTTCAAAATGAAATGTACGTACAAAGTAAACAAAATTAAAATAAAATCAATAACTCGTTAATGCATTGCCTTTTACATTTAATCACCTTGATTTCATTCTTTTTTATTTATTTATATAGTTTTAAATCTTGTTTGCTTTTTAACCCTTCCCTTGCAATTTGTGAATTAAATGCATGCTAAAGTATATAAAAGAGCATCTGCATATTATTCATTATAATGCTTGCTTCAATGGATATTTAAAGTTCAATTTTCGTAAAGCAAAGTAAAATGAGCAACGTTTTCTTTTTATTGTATCGACGTGCGCTAATTTTATACACTGCATTATTTACATGCCAAATAAGAATAAGATTTACTATCCAGCAATTGTTAAATTTGCTTTGAATTTCATCAATTAAATGGTAATGGGGAAATAATAAATGGTACCATATAAGTTATACAAAATTTAAAGATTGTAATTGAAGAAATCCCTCACTGAGAAAAATAGCACAGTTGACGCAACTGTTGTTAACTTTGTTTCAAATACGTGTCAGCTTTTCAATAAAAATTACTATTTTTAAAAACAAGTACACTCGCTTTAATAAATGATTATGTTAACTTTTAAAATTGAAATTTTTCCCTTTTAAAGACAGTAACTTTAATTGAAAATTAATTGAACATCTGACACAATATAAAAACAGCAATATTATTGTTGCTTTTCTTCCAATTTATTTTAAAAGAAAGACTTTTCTTTTGGCGCACTTTTGTCCATCATTGTACGTGAATTGTAACATTCACTCTGAGTTATAAAATGTTATTTAAATAGTTTTAGAGGTTCTTAGATATTAATTATTGCCATTCGAAGTTCGACCAGTATTCTTACACTAACGTTGCAGCAATACAGGGAAAAAAGTGTTCATTGAATTACTATTTATATCGTGAATGTGGGATACTTCTAAAAAGATCTATAAAAAATCATAAGTAATATTCAAAAGTCCATTATTTTAATTTAACATTTCATTACGTCAGTTTAAATTGCAACTTATTATATTATATAAAAATTTTAATGAGCTTTTCAGGTATATCTCACTTTTACGATGTAATTAATCATTTTTAAATATTTTTTCTCCACGTGTACCATCCTCAGTGGACTATTACATTGTTCCAACATGATCCTGACAATTGCTTTCCTTTAAAAGATTGAAAATACTAAATATTTTTTAGTTTCAAAATTACTATACCATATGAGTTCTGACAGATATAGTCTATGGTGTCAGCATAATTACTATACCAATTAAAAATTTCATTATAACTGGTATAGTAATTTCGTAGACACCATAGACGATATCTGTTAGAACTCATATGGTATAGTAATTTTCAATATAACTTTTTTCTGAGTGCACCAACTCAGATAATAAAAAAAAAGTTTGGGAAAAATTAATAGTCTGTAAAAAACAATCAATGTCAAAGTTACCAAAATTACTTTACCAAATAATTTGGTTAATTGAACCTGAAGTTTGTTTGGCGTTATTTTGAATAAAAAATGTGATTAAACTAACCAAACGTTGGTTTAACTAACTAAACACTTTTATGAGTTTTTTAACATTTAAACAGAATACGAGTTTCTCTCACTTTTGGCCAAATCCAAAGTTTAATCAGTAAATTAACAGAATATGGTTTGGGATTTGCAATAAAAAACTTAATTTAATAAAAAAATCGTGTCCTCTGTGGAGCGCACGAGAAAAGTAAAACTTCTTCGGGCTTCAATTCGCCTCACAAAACTGTGAGCAATAAGTTCGCCTTAGTTTATCTCATACAAAGATATAAAGAAAATAACCTTAATATTCTTTATCCTAAAATAATAGATATAAATCAACTCGATACGGCTCGTTTACTGTAAACGATAGTAATTTTTCCAAAGAAGCCTCGTCTCAAAGCCCAATCTCCACGCAAATTTAACTTATCCAGCAGAACGCGCCCTGAATGTGTCCCGCTCGAAATAATTTCTCCTCGGCGACATTACAAAAGGCGATCGGAGCGTCCTCGTGGTCGTTCTCCCTCCTCCCCCCACCCCGTCCTCTGACGGGCACGAAAAAGCTGTCGAACAAAAAGACCCGGCGCGCGGTACGTGCGACAGAATGAAAAAGTAGTCCGGGATGAAACTAAAAAATGCACAGAGACCGAGGAGGGGGAGGGGAAGGATGGCCGCGCCGATAGGGAAGAGTCACACATGAAGAAGGCATCGCAAAAGAAATGACCAATAACGAAGTCAGTTCGCGTAATCCGCAACGAGCTCGCGCGCGCGGCAAACAAGCGCGCCCCCGCGAAAGTAAGCCGATATCACTCCGGCCTCGTCCCTCGCTCGCTCCCTCTCGCTCCCTCTCGGCGCGCGCGCGCTCGGTACCATATTGTATTATTAATAAAATATTGCATAAGCTTTTTATAAAAAGCAACGCGGGGGCATCGGGAGTGGTTGGGTCACGTCTGGCTCGAATAAACCACAGATACGCGCGACCGGCGAGTCGGAGCGAGAGAAAAAATACCTGGGAAAAGGGAGGCCGCGAGCGCGATAGAGAAGGAGACGGCGAACGAGCGGCAGGGAGAGCGAGAGAGAGGGAGGGATCCGGGGGATGAAAAAAGGATAGCGGTGGGAAAAAAAAGGGAAATAATAATAAAAAAAAAGAGCGAATGCACGTATACGCGCAGGAAGGAAGGAGCGGCTAAACCAAACTGACGGAATGCCAAAACTTTTTTGTAATTAAATTTTTTCCCGGCGACCACGATGAGCCGATATTACGCGAATCAACCACCGCAAATATCGGACTCTAAATTTTTAACGTCTCTTGATTCCCCGAAAAAAAAAAAAAAGGAGGAAGAAAAAAAGTGGGCACTTTGGTTGATATTAAAAAATTTTTGATTCCGAATTATTCGAATTCCATCTTGCGCACATCTCCGCGATCCTTGTCCCGTTGTTTCTTTTGTATCGATCTGCATTTTTTGTTCGCGCTCTCCCCGCGCGCCACCGTACCTCTCTTTTCCTTTTTTTTTTCCTTTTTTTTTTAAATACTTGCCCGCGTTATTTTTGCCCCCCCCCCT
>JABFPN010001727.1:0-26797 GCA_022817305.1 Leptoteleia sp. ZL-2020 | reverse complement strand
ATAAATATATGCTTTGTAAGAATAATGTATTCTTATTATAAATAGAATTTAGTTTTGTCCATATATTGAATGGAATCCCTATTTAATATAAGAAGATTCTATTACTCTTAAATAGACAGTTTTGTGAGTGCACAAATTTTCTTTTGTTTTAATAGGAAAATAAAATATCAAATGTAATACCACAAATTTTGTTGAAGTTTTTGGATATAATTCAATGATTTGTTGAATTATTCAATAGATTTTTGCTGTATATTTTAAATTATATAAATTGCTCTTTTTCTTTAGTATTAAAGCTTTAATAATGTTACAAAATAATTCTCTGTTGTAATAGAGAAGTGTTGTAATGAACTGAATTAAAGCTCTAATTTATGAAATTCATAAAAACTACCAGTGTATTTGTGTTATAATAGAAAAGTGGAGTGTATGGTATGAATGTACCGTAAATAAATTAAATTAATACCATATAACAGCTATATATGTGTGTATATATATATAAAACATGACTCACACCGGCTGAGCAAATGTAATTTTTGTTTGGGGATACTGTAGCTTATAAGTGATAGCTCCTATTTGCAATGTGTATTATCGTACATACACACATGACGTGTAAATTCGACCGAATGACTTTGTACCGAACCCTAGATAACACATGACCCAATGCAACACACGATAACTTACAACAACAACCTGCAGGACATTATTCAAAGCCAAAAAAAAGGATCGTAAAACATGACGAAACATAATTTTGCAGGTAATTGATCCAATGACGCGTGAAGTAATTTTTGCCAAATTTTACAAACTTTAAAATCTGATAACTTGATTAGTCGATATCGTAAATATGAAGACTATTTTGGTTTGCAATTTACTGTGTTTGTGATGTATAAATAGAAAATTATAGAATCTTTAAATTAAAAGAGAACGTGCCATTTTTTTTTTTTTTTTTTTTTAGAATACATTCTTAAAAATGGTAAATCGATTAGAGTCAGAGTGATGGAAATTTAATAACAATATATTATGGTATATTTTATTTCATACTGAAAAAAAAGTGCTAAACGTTCCATTATGATTTTTAGCTTTTTATTCGTCAGAGGGGTGAATATGATATCGGCCCTCTAAAAGTTTACCTTGGCTTGAAATGAAAAAGTTACTGGCAATTCTTATATTTTGGATCCAGCAAAAGATTTAATAGCTTGTTATTCTTTCCTTCCACACGATCTTTTCCGTTTCATATTAGCAATGAAATTGCGTAATAGAATTCCGTTTTCTCTTTGACTCTTGCAATAATAAATTAGAAAGCAAACGTTTGATAAGAGATACAACGAGTTCAGCGGTGAAAAAAATTCAAGATAAAATGAAATATTTCGTATTAAATTTACCTTTATAAAAAACAGATTTGAATAGATATAAGAATGATTATTAAATGAATATATATTCTTTCTCTTATCAAACGTTTAAAATAAAGTTAATCAACGTAACGATAGTATGTAAGAAAAAATTGTAAAAAATATTGCAATATTAAAAACAATGCGAATTGAAATTTTAATTATGCTCAATTTTATTTGTTTCAGGTGGATCTCAACTTTACGCTTATACAGTACAAAAAGCAGCCTGCACAACAGTTAAAGGTAAGAAAATATAATTTGCATGCAACTTTATAATATAATAATTGTTTATGAAATCTTACAATAACATTGACACTAGACAAATTTTTATATTATATTTGGTAGCAATATTTCACTCGGGCATTTTAGACTGACGTACTTTTGTTGTTATTATTGTAAGGCGTGTAGAACTTTGAAACAATATTACAGGTTCAAGAATGTCACGTTACTCTAAAGATGCTTTAACGCTTGATACGTATATAAAATGTGTGAATATCCGTTTCGATTACCATTTCGTACAACATCAGACACTGAGAGAAATTTCTAACTGTATTAGCATGACAATTTACCTTCCTAAAATTGCAAGAAGATCCGTACCGCAATGGTATGAGACTCGTGCAACTGAAGCAAGGGCCATGCAATTGTTGCGTGACTGCTAGCTATATTCACGTGGAATGAATTCTTACTAATTAAGTAAGTTTTCTTACTATTATTGTTAGAAATTCATTCACCTTAGGAATATTTTTGATACTTTATTGCAAATAGAACATTCGGGCAATATCATATTAACTTTTCTGCGTTTGAATTCAAATTTCTATAACTTTCAATATATAATGAAAAATTATATTCAACATTATAGCGACATTTTTTAATTAAAGTGTTCCGTGCAATGTGACACACACATTACAATAATGTCTTTATAACTAATTAATCTTTATATATTAATTGGAACGCATAAGCGGAAATAAAATAAAATTGTTGAATTGCTTAAAAGTGGTCAATAAAAAAGTAATTATAAAGAATGTATCATTGAATGCAGAATTCAAAAGGATAATAAACCAAAATTAACTTGTATTAAATGAAACATCAATAATAATTGAATGTTTTACTCATGTACCATTACTGCATTACAAAAAAAATATTCATTTACCTTTAATATGAGTTATATTATGTACGTTTCAAATTTTATATAACAACTCGTTAAACATTTTAAAAATTTTACCTAAAAAGAATTTTTTAGTGTAATTAGTATGCACTTGAACGAAAAAGCTTTTTGACTGTTTCCATTCAGTACTTTCATCTGTGTAACCAAACTGATGATTCATTTTAAAAATATAAATTGACTTTTAATATTAATTTAAAATTAACGTTAATAAATTTGAACATTTATATTTACTGAATTCTCCTGAAAAAAAGTATATCTAAATGCAAGAGAGAAATAATATAAAATTAATAAGTATTTATAATAACAAGTTATTGAGCTAAAAGGAAAGTATTTTTTATTACGTTTCTTTATACAACGAAACGTGGTAGCCCTGGTGTTGAATGATAAAAACGAGCAAACCTGCAACAACAATTTACAATATTTTCTATCGAAATATTGTAGTATTAAAATACTTTTATAGAGGTCGTCGTAAATAAGTCTCTTAGAGGTAACGTTTTATTTTTTTACCTTTGTTTATGTCTAGATCATGTTTCACCTGTATAACAAAATCGTTCTGCTTTCATAATACACGTCAGCGTACGTCCCTAAAAATAGCAATTCTTCACAAAAAGTCAATTCGTAAAAATATTTAAAGATAAATTTTCAAAGCATAAAAACCCTTTTACAATATGAAAAAGTTTACGCAGTATGAAAATTAATTTAATTGAACATTTAAATTTACTTCATTGATCAATATTTTTTACACTTACAATCAAATTCAATTATAATTTCTCTTTAAACTGTTAAATAATCCTAACAATATTCGCAGCAGTCAAAATAATTTCCTTATACACTTGTATGAAGCTTTGTTTAGCATACGAAATGAAGTTTTCATTTCTTTTTCCTTTAACGAAATTAAAATATTTGTGACCTAAAATAAAAATTGCACTGAAATAATGTTATAAATTCAAATACTACTGATCCCTTTAAAACAATAAAACTGTATCACCCATTTAAATTTTCACGCTTTTAACTCGTGCAAATCTTTCGAGAACTAAATCCAGTGCGCGAAGTATTATTCGGGAAAGCACTTCATTGTTCTTTGGCCTGTTTCTTACCATATGTTTGCTTTAATCGGCTCAAATTCTTCGATCGTGACTTCTTGTTAGATTCAAGATGGTAACACTGGCACTTGCAACGCAATAGCCAAAACAGTAACGTATTCATCAAGTGTCTACTATATTTTACATTAAACATATATCATCTCCTTATGAGGACGTTATGAATTATCCACATGTTGAACTCGAGCTATCTGAATAGAAATGTTACATTACTGTAATGTTCTCGCAACTTTTACGGACATTCACGCGGTTGTTAGGAACATCACAATAGAAGTACGAACGTTACGGAAACGTAACGTTACAATTCCGATCCGATAATTTCACCTTTCCCTCAATCAGTTAGATTAAATCTAAATATCAATTAGTGAATTAAATTTATTACCGAGCACTTGTCACGTATAGATATTATTAACATGGCTTTACACAGATTCCTTTGTTAGTTTATTAATTATTTTAACGTCAATTATAATAAATATAACAAACAACTTGTAACATGATTTATTTTTAAGAAATTATTTTATTTTTTTTTAGATATATTGATAACTTATGAACGCTCCAAAGTCCAAGTGGTGTAACTCTACTTTGTGTTTTTCTATTAGCCAGTATCAGTATCAGTAAGTGGTATTCTGTTAATGGCATAAATTGTGTAACTCCTAAATTTGCATAGCAACCGTGTAGTTACCAGCACAAGTTTATCATGCCAATGTAAACGTTAAATATCTCGATACAACAATAATGTGAGTTACACCACTTGGGTTTTAAGGGGCTTGTATGAACTATTATTGTTTTCGTTATTATGGTGTAATTGGTTTAAACATAATTAAAGTACTCAAAAAGCAACACGAATAAAAGGTCGTGACATAATTTGTATTATGAACAGCACATTCATTTTAGGGATAATTAATATTGATCTGGAAAACAAAAATAAAGAAATTGAGGGTGGCTTGAAGTTAGTATGACCTCAGTTAATGGACGATAAATTTAATCCTCTTATTATTACGACTACAGAGCCATTGTCATTGGTAATGAAAAAAGTCAGTTCATCTGTAACTAAAGTTTTTAAAAGTAATGAATAGTTTGACTTTACATCATCTGGTAATCTATCACTTTTAATTAATTGCTATTATTTGACTGTCAATAAAGTAATCAAGTAAATGAATAAAGTTTAACGTTTAACATTTGTACAACATTTGATTTTTTTGTATAAATGCATCAGAAAGATGCAAGTATCTAAAGATAAAAGTAATAATAAATGAAAATACACTTTCTTTTATCTTCATTGCTTTCAGTAATAATATTAATAATAAAAATATTACTTTTTGATTATGATAAAGGTGGTTAGTATGAATCATTAATTTCTAATTAACACAAAATGTCGTAACAACTGGAAAACATGGTTCTATTTCAGTCAATCTCTTTATAGTCGGTCCTGTCTGACTATAGGTAGTGTATTACTACTAATGCAATATAATTGAATGACGGCTTGTTACAGGAGTCGTAGAATTTTTCTCAGTGTAATTAAGCCATGTTAATTTTATTGTTCAATTAGATATCAGACATGTACAGATTAATTTAGAATTGCAATGATATAAAAACAAAATAACAATTAATTAATTATTTATATTATAAACGATAAAAATTTACATTATATGCAAGAGATTCAATAATACATTATTCAAACGACAACTTTTTATTTAAATACCTAAACGAACGTAAATCAATAAAGTTAAATATTATTCCAATTAAAAAAGAATGTAACGAGACGTTTCATCTGTTTATCTGAAAGATTTTGCGTAAATATTTGAATCAGTCGTAAATACTAAGAGAATTCAGTACATATAATTTAGCTGTGAAGAAGGTCTATTATTAATACGTTATACCTAGATATATATCCAAGGCGTTTATAAACTTTCTACCTTTGGCTCGAAGAATTGTGAATAACTGAGGAGGCCTTCACAGCATATAAAGTATATACATAAATGTATATATGTATATATATATATATATTATCTAGCTTTTCGTATATAAGTTTCTTAGTTGAGAGGGAGCGCAGCTATCGTGCGAAGATGCAAAATAGCTATTGTTGTGAAGAAAGTCGAAACTCGAGCTTTCATACGTTTCTTGCATTTTTGTTGAATTTGTCGGAGACTAATCACCATGGACGAATGCTGACTGTATCTCTACGACCCAAAAACAAAGGAAATGAGGAAACAATTTAAAACTTCTGACTTAAACATTGTATGCCTCGTATAATAATAAAATTTTGTAGCTTTCCCAAATCTTAAGTTTTCTCTTTATAAAATTACATGCAAGTACCTTTATGTTCAAATCCTATTTATGAAAACGTTCATTTAAATGAAGCTTCAAAGTATTTGAAGGAAAATATTCGTAAACGATGTAATTCATTTTTATCTTATTGTAAAACTGAAACATGAAATAAGATAATATACGAAATATTTGTTTCAAATATGGGTCAGTAAGAGGTACAGTTAGTAATTATTGACAACTTTACGATTTCATAATAAGAAATTATTATATCGTTTATAGGGACACATTTTACTGGTATAAAAATATTTTGAATGCTGTTGATCATATCAATGTGACATTATAAGGAGCAGTCCTTTTAAATAATTATTCTTTAATGAACTAGACTACAGTTGAATCAATTATTATCTTTGTCGGTGTAAGATGTGAATTAATAAATAAAAGCCGCGGCGATAGGATGAATAATTTAGTCAGTTGAACATTTCGATGTTCGCGTAATTCGTATTGAATTATGATTTATATATAATTCATTAGTAAAATGTTGCTTTATTCATCTCTGAATTTCACGTATTAAAAATAAACCTTTCGAGTTTAAGGAGAGTATAAAAAAATGTATTTTAAAATGTCATATTAATTAGTAGCTGATTCAAAGAATTTCAAAATAGTGAGGGGAAGGTTAAACAATATTTTTTAAACCAAAGGGAAAGACTGGTAAGGGAAATAAAAACAGAGAAAAATATAACTGAAATTATTACTGTTTTTAACTTTGATTCTATTGTATGCCAATCTTTGAATAAATATTATTGTTTGTAAAAGCTAAAGCATCAGTTTTAAACGTTAAGTTTACACTTAAAAACAGAAAATTTTCCATTTAAAAAACAACAATTTTGTTTAAATAAAAGATTCTCATTTGAATTTAAAATAATTTTAATTTATAATTGAAGGGATGCGTTTGAATTGAAAATAAAAAATGATTGATAATATAGAAGGATAATATACATATTAAATATAAACTTTTAAATATAATTTTATCTGTGCATTATGTTAGAAATTATCATATGATCATAATCGATTAAAATCGATTAAAATTCCCAAAAACAACAAATAACAGCTTTATTGCTAAAACATTTACAATTGATTTATCAATTCGTAAAACAGTCTCAATTATGGCAAGAAAATATCTCCCTTCAAACTTGTTTGGAATTGAAACGGAAATTATAAGAATAACGCTACGGTCAGTATTTTTTATTTCTTCTCCTCGTAACTGCTATCAGACTCGTTAAGCTTAATTGTCTTGTCTTTTATCTTACTCAACTCGAAACTTTTATATTGTTATATATTATGAAATAAATAGAAATATAAAATTAGAGGATAGCAAATAAGAGAAAAAGTAAGAGAATTAAAGGGGCAGCGCTGAACCAAGAAAGGAAATTTTGCAAAAAAGAAATGAAAGGCACCGATTGTGATTACCGATCTCGTTTATGGCGTACCCACGCGAATACGAAAAAAGTGTAGGAACGGTAATGAAGGACTAAATGAAACGAGGCGTTTTAATCCGGGTTTGAACCATGGGGCGGAAGAAACGAAAACAAAGGTAATTCCGTTTCGATTTGCAATCATGTCGCTCATTTATGGATCTTTTTGTCGTCACGCGTAGGGCAAGTTCACAATTCTAACAGAATCGTGACAATCAAATAGAGAACCAGCCAGCTATCCTTTGCAACGCGAATACACAGCCTGACAGGTTCTGATTGGAATAAGATGCTGAGTCTCTAATTCAAAGACGGTGCAATAAGTTTCACGAGAAAATAAAACACGTACACGGAACAAAATATGCGCAGAATTTTCGGAAATTTTTATTTCAATTAAATATATAGTTTTGCCATTATTCATGCAAGTAAAAATAATAATTATCATAGTCAAAAAAATTTATATAGCTCAATTTTATGAAGACTAACCTTCAAGGTTGGTTAAATGACTTACATGGTTAAAGTCTCATCAGTTTTCGTGTTTTATAAGTGTTTACATTGTAAAGGAAATAAATTTCCATTTACTGTTAACATTTGACTTGTTTTAAATTAAATTAATAAAAATTTTACTTTTTCTTGACATAATAGGGTTGTGTTCAGTCCCTATTTAACGTGTTTAATTAAATTTAATTGATTTTATAAATGAAGTTAATTCCTAATAAATTAATTAAAAATAACAACGCACATATTTTTTCCCTGTACTGTAATTTTTCAAGAATTTAGTTCGAAGAGATACTTCGATATTAAGATCCAATTACGATTAATTACTTTTTGCAGACGTGTCAGTTTCGATTTTGAAAAAGGAGAAGTCGTTAAGGGGAAGTAATAGAAATGGAAACGTGGTTGGTTTTAATTGAAACACCAGAAAAAATCTCTTATTTATGTCCAATTTTTAGGTCAACTTTAGTTTTTCAAGAAAACTTTCAGAATTCAAAAATTAATAAAATTACTAAAATACAGTGATAGGGGGAAAACAATTACTTTTTGCGATTGATTATAATTCACTTGATGCTATTTATGAAACATTACTACTTAAACTCAAAGTTCACTTTATTTGATGTACAGATGTAATAATGTAAACGAATGTATACGTATAATTATTCAAAAAAAAAAATCAAATTGAACCAATAAAGTAGATCTAATATGAAATACACATTACATAACAATATCCAAGTAAATATGACAAAGTAAATTAGAAAGAAGAAATATAAAAAAATCGATTTTTGTTTAAATCTATTTTTGATGTTTTTAAATTGATTGGAATATTTCAATGTAGAAATCTTTAACTCTATTCAATGTTTGTTCCCTTCCTTTAGATTACTTCCAAGATATTCTCTTCTTGATTAATTCCACTAATGGAGTTGCTCTTGTGTATATTTGTTGTTGAATCTTGAATAAGAGTTTGTAATTCGAAGAAATTCCACTATGTATTCGACATTGAAAACTTGTTTTTATTTGAATTCAATATGATAGATTTTTTTCTTTTCTTGTTTTTTTTCGACAAATACTGCAATTGAGAGAACATTAAGTTCAAGTTTTACAATAAAAATTATGGATATTAACAGGTTTATTGTAAATATTTATTAGATTCAGTAGAACTATTTTATAAAAATTGTCGTTTAATTGAAAAAAAAACTCTTTACTTAAACTCATGGAATTGCTATTTTGTATTATTCAAAAAGTTTTTTGAATACTTGTGTTATATTATTATTAATTGTGTGATACAATAATTTGGACACGTTACGCTATTAAATGCATTTATCCGTTTTATCTTAATGTAATACAAAGATTAAGCGTAAATGTTAGTAATTACCAGTATTCGATGGAAAACATTTTCTAATTTAATAACTATGCCACGAGAATACTATCATTGTGTGAAAGCTTTAATTAGGTAGTATGGGTTGAAATGCAAGCGTGTATTAATTATCACATATATTAACGGGAATTCAAATAATTCAAACAGTCTACAGAACAGTTTTTAACTAACGTATTATATTGCTTTATTCCTTTATAAAGTCAACTTTTTTTCTTTTATTTCAATGGGCGTATATATATTATCTTGAACGAAATATTTGTTTATTTTTACTCACTTAAATTTAATTAATATGAGCTTTTATTGTAATATACGCATATTTTTTTATTATCACGTATGTAATGTAACTCATAATAATTAATATTTTACACATCATTTTAATGCGTACTCAATATTATAGTCTCAAATAATACAAGTGTATATTTTTAATGTATAAATTAATGTATAATTTTTATACAGTTACTATTCCTACCTACTCGTGTAATATGATGGTTATTTAAATATAAAATAATAAGTAATAATAGGAAATAAAGCAGTTTTTCTAAGTTAGTATATTTAAAAATTGGACTTCATTATAATATATGTTTAGTCAATTAAAATAATGCAGTATAATTTCCAATTCAGTGTAACAAAAATTATTTATCACTAAGTACGATTCATACTTAGTCATTTAACAACATTTTCAAATATCGTGTAATTTCTCTATACTACACTGAGAAAAATATAACAGAAAAAGTTACTGTTTTTTAACTGTATTTGAGCCACATGTCCGTCTTTTAATAAAAATAACTGTTCTTTAAAAGCAAATACACTAGTTTTAAACGTCATATTTATAGATAAAACCGAAATTTTTCCTGTTAAAAAACGGTAATTTTTATCAAAAGACGGACATGTGGCTCAAATACAGATAAAAACAGTAATTTTTTTTGTTATATTTTTCTCAGTGTATAAAAAGAGGCTCTCAGCAATCTTTCCGCATCATTTGGCGGTCGTCCAACATTATGATAATTATTACTGTCTTCTAACAACGACCAAATTACTCCGGTCCTCCCACCTTAACCGATTTAACTTTTCTCTTCGACAAAGCATAATTTAAGTCAAACAAAGACCATTCGCAAAGTCAGCTGGTTCAGACCAAAGCAGAAATGCTATGCATAACATACGTGTTGGCACAAGTTGTAACAAAAACATGGCGTCTTATAATTGCGGTTGCGAAATCTCGATTCCGAGGACACCGAAGTTCCGTTTGATACAATAGGATCATGAAGAAATTACGTTGCAAATGCGCAACGTTTATTCCAATTAAATTAACGTGTAATCTTGTGACTGGCAGTAACACCAAAATTTTTTATTATTTTCGCGAACGGAGGTTAAGTATGCGAATACTTAATATTGTAATAAACATTAAATTCATACTAATATCCAAGAAAAAACACTTTCTATTGAAAGTATTAATAAAACTTACATTTGTACTTCATACATACACTGAGAAAAATAATATAGTAATCCTGGAATCTATGTGTTCCTGTAGAAAATAATGCTCGACAATGTGACAAGAAGTATTACAGTTCTGATAAATAGTACTTGAAAAAGTGAGACCGTTTACCAGACTGTCTGGTAAAGTTCTTAACATTGGAGCATATAGTCTCAGAATGCCAGAAAGTATAGTAACTCTTATTATTTTATTTTTCTCAGTGTATACATGCAAACATAAATGAAACTACATAATACATATGTTTTACAATATATTTTTTTTTCATTAGGAAAAAAAATTTTTTACCTGAGCGTAATAATCAAAATAAAAAGCAAATAATATTGCCATCTTTTTTTAGACATTTAAAATTATTAAGAATAAAGTTATCAACTTTTTTCATATATTTCAATTGAATATAAAGAATAGTAATTTATTGCGTTTATCTTAGTTTATATATTGTTCGTTTATTATTTTAACAACAAATTGAACTTAAAATATTTACACATTTTATCAAGTTATCAACATGTTTCTAACTGCCTGTTTGTCTGCTTGACACACTGAATATGCAGTTTAGATCTGTTATTAGAAACCTGTAATATAGTAGAGAAAGTGAGAAATAACACGTTTCAATTCAATTCACAATGTTCACACGCAAGGCAAGCTTGCTGCGAACGTTCAAAATGACAATACTATTTTGATTTGTGACAGCAATACATGCAATAATACTATTATATCTGATGCTTACTTTTTATTAGTATATTTTAGTGTTATCTTTCAAACAATAATTATTTTTAAATGGTGATAAAATATTGTAATATATGTATATTATTTCCAATAATATTTTTATTATTTCAACCTATAAATGATGTGCATAATCAATAAAAAATTTCAGTGGCAGGAAATTCAATTTTTTAAAGTGGGTAAATGCTTTTATGTACTGAAAAAAATATTATGTTGGGTCAACTCAGAAAGCACTGCTGGAACTACATTGTGAAGGACAGTTCAATGTAAACGATGAAAATAAAGAAAGTGAAAATGACAATCACAATCTCAATATTTACATTCAGTTGTTTTACAATGTAGTTCTAATATATTATTTTCCCACCATTTAATCGCTTGTTATTTAGAGATTAATATAATTTGTTTAATACTTCAAAATATTTCTCATAAAGTTCGGCAGAATTTCATTACGAGAGTTCTCTCACAAAATTTTTGGTAATTAATGTTCCTAAATTGGGGGATTATCTTCTGATTGTATAAATATACAACTTTGTGAAGTTTCTAAAATTAAATTCTCCTAGCTTTATGAATTAAAAATGCATTAATCATGTGAGAGAGTTGGATTACAAACTTTTAATATGATTGCCATAATACCTTAAAGACGAATTAAGCCTCTTTGTAATAATTATGTTAAAACAATAATCTACAAATTTTAAATTTTATCCTAAATATGTAATTATAAAGTTTAATATGGAAATTAAATAATATGTAAATATACATTTATATTCACACACGAATAACAGATGATTGACAAGTTTGTAATTATATGAGTTGTAATCAGGGAAAAAAGTAAATTGGAATGTATAATTTTAAAGTATCGTAAATTTATCAAGTATTGTACATGTACGTTGTTAGCGAAACTTAAAAGGTATTTAATGGATTTTATGTCCGACATTTTACGTGCGAATCATCAAAATACCGATTTTTTCAACTCCGACACATTTCTCTTATTCAGAGACATTTCCTTTACAGAAGTAGAGATAAAGAATCAAATTAAATTCCTTAAAGGTTGAAGATTAGAATTTAAAAGGCATTATTTAAAAATATGACCCCCAAGGAGCATTGACAAAAGAACTACAAAAAATAAAACAAATTATTTAATTATTATATAACTCTAAATTTATCCTTATTACTATTTTTTTTAATATTTTCATTGCGTGCAAATTGAGTTTTGTAAATAAAATTGAATGCAAATGTAATTTTTAGATTAAATATATTATTATTATAAATTCAATAAATTTATAACTCTACTGCGCAAAAAAAAAGTGGGACACTTAAACTGAGCTAAAAAAATTGGCAACTTTTTTTGCGCAGTGTATATTAAATTTTCATTTCACCATTGAATAAATTGTGTAATTCACTACATTGATAATTAACTAAATTTTAGAGAGTCAAATCATTTTCATTTACAATTGACACGTGGAATATAAGATAATCTAATTATTTTATTATTTATTGTTTTTTTATTCTTTAATTAATTATTAATTGCACGATGGACGTCATATGATAATGTACACTTCCAATTCTAATTGAGCAAAATTCAAAATAACACAATTTATGAAATTCACTAACACATTACAGCCGTGAATCATTGATCCGTGCGTTCCGCGAAAATCAGCGCTTTTTAAATAATTTCCGCTAAACTTGGGAAATTCAATCTTCGGTAAACGTATTTCAGTTAAACCGCTAGTTGACGGTTCGTAAACGATGGAATTAAGAGTCGGAAACTCGATTTGTGAAACGTCAACGGTCGGACAAAAGACGTTTATTTGGACGTTTAGTCTTTCGTTGTTTCGAAATTTACTCTTACGGTGTCTTTTTTATTCGTATAAAATAATCCGATTCTCTCATTCTCATCGATTTAACCGCGGACAGTATTTATGCGAGCACCTTGCTTATTTCTTTTGTGCATCGTCGTTAACTTCTGTAAAAAAATGGAATATTACAAAGTTTTTAATGCCTTTCTTTATAACACTTTTCCAACTCTGTATGGTCACATATTCTGGTTATTCGCTCATCACTCATGGATAACATATTCATCTCCAAATTTTGTGCCACCATTATTTGTGTAACATTGAAAAGTTTTGTAAACAAGTTGCAAGAAAAGGAAAATATTCTTGTCCATGAAAGAAAGCAGACAAATTTTATGAATACCTTAAACATTGAGAGAAATTTATTAGTAGATACTACAGTATTTTGTAATACCTCAGAGATATGTTTCAGTATTTATTTATAATATTATATAGTAAAACTTATCAAATATATTTGAAAACAAGTATTTGAATAGAACATCGCACAGTCACCAGTCATTCACATTACTACTACTTCAAGTTTTCTTAAAATACTATATTATATTACAAAGAATACAATAAATGCACACTTTACCTATGCATAACAATCCTACGTATATAACAAATATAATTTTTCTCATATGAAATAAATACAGATTACGTTTTACATACGTGGAAAAAAACACCAGTTACCAATTCAAAAAGTTTCGTTCTGATAATGTAGACCTCGAGAACTTACCTCGCGGATATAAGCCATCTATCATTGGAGATATAATTTTGAAAAATATGGCGAATACCTATCTGACTGTCAGAGAAATTGCAGAATATTTATTATTCAATACAAGTGTCAGGAAAGGTCAAGGAACTTGTCATAAATTTTAGTGGAAGACAAAAGCTACGACCTGTGAACGACTGCTCTTTTTTTAATTTCTTTGAACAAAATTAAATTTATATTTCAATTTCAACCGGATAATGGGGTATCTTCAGTTATATTAATTTAAATTATTTTTGTCTATAACACTTGGATAAAATATTTTTTGCATTTGATTTGATATTAAAAATGAAATATTAAGGTAAAAACAGGTTGTTCGTATTGTCGGTTTGAAAATACATTTTTTTGTAATTGTTAAAATTGTTGCTTACTTCTGGCAGTCAATGGTGTATTTTACTGTGAATTAAGACGTGAGAGATTAGAAAGAACATTTATAATTTTCATTCCACACATACGTAGTAATGTGAAATTTGTCTCAAATCTTATAAATAGATACATCGTGACTAGCAAAATTATGTACCTAGATAATATAATTACGTGATTCAGAGTACAATTACTTGCTAATTTATCAGCAAAGTCCCTTCTTAACCAATAGATCTTAAAATTCGCAGGAATATCTTATTTTGATCTATGACAAGGACATTTTGAAAATATTTCTTAAAATACGATTTCGCTGCCGGCATTAGTAGTATATGGAGGGATTGTTGAAACTTTTATTCACAGGCGTGAGAAATCTATGATCGGTCTACATTCTACTAGCGCCCCGAGCGAAATCAGATTTTAAGCATTCCAAAAATTTATTGGAAATGAATATTAATAAAATATAATAAATATTCATGAAACAAGTATGTTTAACTGTTTCTTATACATTGTAATGGAAGAGTATGCATTATTGATGTCTGAAACAAAGATATCAGCGCGTTAAAATAATTAAAATCATTGATCACTTTCGTGCTAAGTGGATAAAACAATTGTCTTGTATAGTGAACGTTGCGAGCTAAATTCCCAATTACAAAATTTCAATTTTCATTAAGGTATCAAAATAGACGTGTAATCATTTGCATGATAAAAATAGCATATGATTTGAAAGATAGGAAATAATTTTATATTTAAGGGATAATACATTGGGAAAAAAGAATGTTTTATAAAAGATCATCATTCCTTTCGTATACGTAAACAGACAAAAATATTTAATTTAATGTGTCAAACTAGATTTCATACAAAATGTTAAATAACACATACTGCACGAAAGATCAATGACACTTTCGGCGTATGTTAGTTTTCACTCCTTTCGACCGCAGATATTCATAGCATCATATTTGCGGATTTTCGGGTTGTCGTGAAAGAATTTCGATGTTCTATATTTTTTTCAATGGAAATCGGGAGATCCCAGAGAAGAGTAACAGAAAAGAGTTCCTCTTATACGCGCTCTCTAATTGCACAGGCGACATCATTTGCATTACATACATTATACCAAGAAGCAACGTTTTTTAATTAAAAATTAAATAATTTTCTTTACAATATCACGTATACGTATAAATATGAAAAATTTCATTGGATTATTTAAAACTTATCTTCTAAAATTAGGCAGCTATATAAATTCAATACGAAAAGTTAAGTATTTATAATAATGAAATAAGAGTATTTTTTAATTCCCTTTTCTGAATTACTGAAAATTCAAAAAGAAACAGAAATAAAATTAAGTTTCGGAAAAGTAAAGTTTTATAAAATTTTATGACAACAATTTTATTTGTTAATTGATTCGAGTTATTCATATTACTTGAATAATAAATAGTCGTTTTATATTTTTATAAAGAGAAACGCGATTTAAAATATACTTTAAAATATATTTTCCCGCTTCTCGTGGCGTAAAACGCCATTTTGCGTTTAAGAGAGTTTTTGAAAAATGGCGTTTCTGGCACCCTTGTGACGAAAAATATCATACGCACCACGGAAGATTTACGGAAATTCATATCTCGTGCGTTTACAAACCTCGCCTACGGCTCGGCTTCTAAACTTCGCACGAGAGGATGGATTTCCATTTGAATCTCCCTTGGTATATAAATAGTTTACATTTTTCCAGATGACAGTACATTATAAAAGTCACTATAAGGTGTGCTAGAATTGATTTTGGGCTTGCTAAAGAATTTTAAACGTCAAATATTTAACAAAATATGTTATTCACATTTTGTTCGATATCAAAAATACCTACGTATTGATTTTGTTCAAACTTTTCCAACTCGTAGAGTAAGATAAGAGCTTCATTTTTTTACAAATGCTGCCTTACATATCGAGAAAGTTTTCGAGATATGAGTACGAAAAAGAAAACGAATAAATAAAATGCGTATATCCATAATAAATAATTAAACACTCGTATTGTGTTAGAAATTTTATTATTTTTCAAAAGTATTTGAATTATTAGTTTAACGTAAATTAATTTTTAAAAACATTTAATCGAGTATCATTAATAATCTGAACATTTTAATTAAAATTTAACAGATACAGTCAATAATTAATTGTTTTAAGTCAAATTTAGATGGAGTATGTGCACCATTTCTCTAATCGCAGTAAATGTAAACATCTTACAAAAACGGCTTTAAATTATAATGAAAAGGAAATACATTTAAGTGGAGAACCGTGAAATATGTATAATATGTTATTCTGAGTAAACAAAGGCATTCATTTTAAATGTGGTGTATAAAAGAAGACATCTATTCATGGCCAAATGGTAGATAATTTAATTATAATATACAAACTCAGTAATTGAATGTCTAAAACTGCATAGAAAATAATCTTCAATTATTCATAATTAAATTCACAATCGATAAATTGCTAATCACGTTAATACTTATAATTATTTGAAAATTCTCTTAATAAAACTAAGTCAAGTTTAAAATTCCACTTTTCAGTAATAATTAGTCAGCTTAATGTTAGTTGAACTGAACTGTTTAAGTTAACATACGAATTGAATTTTAGTTGTAGTTTGAAGTTGTATTACATAAATTTAAAACTAATCAAATATTTTCCGCATACTAAGAGTACAAAGGATAAAGAAAATCAAAGATCTTTAATAAATTAAATTAATAATAATTACATAAATTACATTAATAACGCTAAGATATTTTTATTTTAAATATTAAAAAAAATATTACAATAATCACAAACATGTTTAATACGAATTAATACCTTATTTCGATGCAGTTGATTTCGCATAACAATTTTTTTTTTTTTGTCGATGGGATGTAGTTACAAAAACATTTTCTTTACTTAAATTTCAGTATTCAAAGCTAATAAATAAGAACTGTAAACATGATGGGCACTCGAGCCCTTGATTAATAATGCATTTGTTTGAAATCGCAATTCGTGATCAGAGGTTCATTGAAAAGATATTGACAGGAATTGTGATTTTAGTGTTCGTTGATATTTGCAGGATTTGTTAGTATTAATTGAGCAACGCTTAAAATGTAAACGAAAACGGAGCACGTCAAAAGGGGAATTTTTTTCGCTTCTTATCCGTATTATCTTATTCTCATTATTTCACTCGATGACATTTGACCCGAAAACAATCATCGGCATTAAAAATGTTGCCGCGTAATTCTTTATTTCGTTAAATAGACGGACAATCGGCTCGAAGCGAAGAACAAAGGAAGGAAATTGTAACATATTAAATATCGCTTACAAGGGGCGCAGTTTCGATTTAATGAGGGTACGAGCTATAGGAAGTGTATGAAAGGAACGAATTTCTCTCTTTTATAACACTAATTCATCGAATCGCAAACAACTCTTTTACTGGACAGATCAGGTAATTCGCTTTCCCGTCACGAATGCTTCTCGTATTTGAAACTCACAGAGTACTTGCTTCCAATTTCACGTCTATACACACCGGAAGATCGAGTTTAATAGCTTATGTAATTTTTGTCCGGCGAAAACCGAATTTCGGATATTTAATCGGGTCCTTTAGAATTCCGCACCAAAATATTTGACATAATTAAATCGATGTTAAAGAACTATTTCTTTTATTACGCTACTACCGGATTGGGAATGTTTATAAGAATTATATACTGGAACTATAATAGAGCAAGGAATATATAAATAATATTAAATAATTGATAATAATGTTTATTATGTACGATTACATTAACAATACACTTTGAATGATATTTGCATGCAGAAAAAAATTATATTAAAAATTACTGTACGAAAAAACGTCGTCATGATATTATTTAGAATATTTGCAAAATTACTATATTACTGTTTATCTACAATATCGTAAAATTTTTAGTGCAATATCGCAAACAATTTGTTTATGTTTATATTTATACAATACTTATTAAATATTACCAATTTTTTACTCTTCATAATATAAATAACGTTAATGAATGCAATAAATCAGCATATTCTAGATAATTGATTTGTTATCATTAAAGACGGAAAAAATTAACAGCAAAGGATATTACACCATTTTATAATTTACAGTACTTTCAAATAATTGTTATCAAGGAAGCATCGTGTTTCAATCAGAATTCATTCATTACTTTTTTGTGGACATTACTCAGACTATATGCCTGGAATATTATTAATGAAAGATAGAGATATTTTACTACAAAGCTTTTTTACTCATTTTTTTTCATTTATATTCCGCAAGAAATGAATGGTTTAACAATAAGATTCAATTAATATCGAATGTTTAATGTATCGCAGAAATTCATTACGTATTTCATCGAAGTAGAATTGAAAATATGTGTCGGTTCGACGATTTATCATGAAATAACAATACTTAAATTTTCAAGACTTATTACACATTCACGTATATACGAATGCAATTACTTACGTTAATTTATATTTTATAATTCTGCAGGTTTTAAAATAAGTTTTAATTTCAAATCCAAATATAATATGTACATATATAAGATTGTATAAATAATTTTATTACAGTGCAATAAAAAGAAAACATTTATAGTTCAAGTTTCTAATTCCACATTTTAATTGACTGTAGTCCTTTTATCAGAATATTGAAAGACATTCATGAATAATATAATGACACCTCTGCCAGATCTTGCACCAAAAAATTTCTGTTTTTACTATAAAAAACATTAAATATAATAAGAATATGTATTATGTCCCTACGTAAATATGTTAAGTTGGTAAAATCGTTACTTTTCTTTTTAAATAACACTATTATTATTGTATACATTATTATATATATGAAAAATTATATTATACCGTGCATTCAGAAGTTTAATAAAACTTATAATTTTTTGAATATTAATTTATTAAAATGCCATATAAAACATTAAAATCAGGGTTATTAAAACATAAACCACTTTTTACTCTAACTTTTTTCTGTGTGTAAGCACTTTCTTTTATAAAATAACAATGATTATAAGAGCCATTACCTATTGTACATATATCGTTGGGTTAAATGATAATATTAATTGTAATAGTTTTTTCATGTGAATGATTCTTTTTTATTTAAACGAAATAGAGCCTTCTAATTAACGGACCATAGAAATATTTTCCAATCAATAAAATGAACGATTTCAACTTCAATTTGTTGGTGAATACAGAATATACTTAATAGACTTGTGAATATAGATGTTGCTGTGAAATAAATGCTTTTTGCTTTTTTTAATTTTTTTTTATTTACTTCAATAATTGATAAAGCTAGTCTAAGTGTTATTTGGTTTATTCGTGAAATCTTTTTTTAAATCTATACAATAATTATTTTATTATTAAGTTTATATGTATAGAACTTCAATTATTTTGTTGATTTGTAAACATTGTTATTAAATTCATTGTTATGTTCCTACTGATTGAATTTGGATAGTTTTGTTTTGTAAAATACTTTCCAATTATTTGTTGAACAATTTGTGATTGATATTATATGCGTTTTGACAAAATCAGAATAAAGGTAAACTTTTGTATTGTTGTAAAATAAACGCAAAAGCTTAAAAATTGAAACATATTTAAAATGTTCAAAATTCTCGACATTTCATATCTTATCGAATAAAAATGTTGTAGGGTCGAAAAAAATTGCAAATTTATTATTTTGAAAAATGAACATATAGTTAGGTTTCATCGCAAATACTTTTTCGAAATAGTTTTTAAAAATATTCAATTTATCAGAGCTTTTATAAAATATAATGAAATACTTAATATTGATATAATAGCGCAGAAAATATATTAAACTAAACATTCTTATTAAGCATTGTACAATTTTTATTTCTAAATAAAAAAAATCTGTGGTGTTTTGTAGACAGAATTCGTGATACTACTTACAACACCCGGTGTACTTGATTCATTTTCCTCTTTTTGTGTCATTAAAGAAGGGGTCGCCACAAAGAAGACAATTCTCAATTTGGTCTTCCAAAACCTCGCCTTCTGTTGTTGCTAAATACGTACATGTACAGTAGTAAGCACAAAGCCATTTCCATATATTGGAGTTGTTGTTCCAAAATATTAAGATTTACTAGAATATATGTAAAGTTTATTTTTAATACTTAAATAAACTAAATTAAATTCAAACAATATTAAAATACTTTACTGAATTTTAAAAAGTAGCCTGATAAAAGTTTCATTAATACATTTCATAGTTACATTTTTATATTGCAATGCAATACAGAGGTAATATTACTTTTTATGTTTAAAATAACTCTTTTATTTTATGTTTTTTTAATTATGTTATACATAATAGAAAAATTAATGTATAAAATATTCACAGTTGTCAAATGAACTACCATAATCAATAATTAATAATCTGTAATTATATCGATAAGAAGCGAATTTCAATTTCAGCAGATATTTAATCAATTTTACTCATTTAAAACAAAGGAGTTATTCAAATTTATTTCAACAAATTCTGTATATATGGAATAGATTTTATTTTTTTTTTTTTTTAGGTAAAATTTATAAAAATTGTACATGACAGAAGGGAACGTACTTTTAAAATACACTTTTTTTCCATTTCTGATCAATAAAAGCTTTAGAGAATCATCAATGTAAACGTTGATTAATTCTGAATCTTTATGGCATTAATTAATCGGTTATCGTTACTTCCCAATACGACTTTTCGTTCGAATATAAATCGGTGCTGAAACTTTCTTCGTAACTGAAATTCACTCAATTATCTCCGGTTTAGGTGAACAATAAATCGGAGCAGAATAATTTCTTAAATTCGTTATTATTTTTGATCCGTCGATAAAGACGCGATGATCATAATAAGACTTCAATTATGCAAATTGAACAAATGCTTAAGAATACTTTGTTCTTTCAGTGTCGCGTTTATTTTCAAATATCTGTAAAAAGTTTTGTGACATTTGATTAAAAACGTATTATACTTATGCAAACAGTTATTGATCTCGAAGAGTGTCATTTTTATTAATTAGCTTTCCTAATTTAACAGTAAAGTAAACTGAGAAAAAATTTACGTTAAAACTTATTGAACCGAGAGAAAAAATTTGAAAAATTAATAATTTTCGTCGTAATTTGAGGAGATGATGGAGCTGTGTGGAGCTATGTGGAGTTGGCAACGCAAATTTGGAAAAATCTAAACAAAATTGGAGTTCTAGATGGAACTATAACAGTTCTAGGTTTCCTGATAGATTTTATCAATTTGGGTCGCTAACTTCACATAGCTAGATGATGGACAATTTTGCAGAAAGTACAATTTTTTAGCATACATGTATGTAAGCTAAATTTATTTTTATTTGACGAGTATAAAAGTGATGTTTAATAAGTAAAATATACTTTATATTTTATTATAAAATAAAACTATATTTGGTACAATAAATTTTATTATTTTGTTTTGATTATAGAGTAAAATAATTATCATTATTGATAAGTAAATAAGGTTTGGATTATGCAATTATTGTAGAATGAAAAAATGGTAACTAATATAAGAACTAAATATTTGTTTATTATACATTTGCGTGTTTTTTATTATAAAAAATCAGAACAAATATAATGAGTAATTTTCTACAAATTTGTTCTCGGAGATATTGTTATTCAAAACATTTAACACTTTATATCCTGGTTACAACCTTCGTTCTATTTACGAACAACGCAGAATTTTAGAATAATGTAACAAATGTTTTACTTAGGTAATAAAATTTATATTACTGAGATAAAAAATCCATCTAAAAATGTTTACTCATATAACATATTATATTGTGAAAAAAATATTCTAGTTCTTGATAATATTTTATGTTATTGTAACATTTTATATTTTTATTATAGTTACTATCAGTCCAGGTTAAGATTTCATACACATTTTATTTTATTATTACAGAAATAGTTAAAAATAAAATATATGTTCTTTTTCTTCGATGACGTTTAAAAATCGAAACTTTATACTTGCGATTCAATAAAATCAGTTAATCTCTGCAACTTCAAACTTCTTCTTATTCATATTTTATGTAAATTTAAATTGTAGAAGATAACTAAACCGAATTATTTAAAAAAAAAAAAATTTTTTATTAAATATTCTGACTTGATTATTAAGTTTAATGAAGTTTTAATTTATGCATGACTAAATTTTTTCATGCAATATTTCAATTTTCATTATAATGTTTAAACTCATAACGAAACATGTAATTTGATGTTCAAAGGTAAGCTGATATTCATACACATAAAAGTATTCTACACGGAGAGAAAATATCTCAATAATATGTTAGTAAAGTGAATATATGCTTGAAAAAATGAAAAATTTACTATCTCAAGTTAGCAGAATATATCAATTTTTGACAGTTATTGCTTAAAAAGATAATGCCTTCTATTTCTGTAAATTTCCGATTTACATTTCTTGAGATATTTTTTTTTAAATGTAACTATGTCGTATTTTAAGGAATACTATAAATGCATACATTTCCTCGAGTTATTATAAAATATCGCAGCAATTATTAATAAATTTCTCAAAGTGTAATGTTCGATATAACTATCTTCCATATGTTCAATTTTCTCTTAAATGGTGTAAAATGTTTATGTGCCCATTTTGCTAACACATATCAAGCTTATGATTACTACTTACTCATTTTAGCATACATGTTACTGGTGAAGGTATAATGCAAAATCAATTTCGTCGCAGACAATATGACGAAACGTTCGTTATTATTCTGTTGCATTTCACTCGTTTTATACCATTGTTTTGCTTCTTACAAGCTAATATGTTAAATGAAATATAAAATAATTTGTAAGCATCGCGGTCGTAAAATATAATGGATTGCAATAAAAAGTTTGTATATCAATAGAAAATAGTATACAGAATGCTAACACGATTATTTTATACGATTACATTCAAAAATCGTATAGCAACAATAAAAACGCGTTTCACATCAATCGTGTAAAAATACAGTGGGAAATTGTGCGTTGAAGATAAATCGAAGAATGTGTTAAAAATGCACTGACAAAATAGACACTTAATAATTAACACTCAATGAAACAAACAAGTGAACACTCTACTGAATACACTGAGAAAAATTTCTTTAAAAATAAATGCGAATTTAACTTTTAAATTTACTTTGCTGCACCTTGAGATGCGACGCTTTTATACAAATAATAAAAGATCTCACAGACAGACTATATTTTGTTAAATATGAATAAAATTTTACCTCTCCAGGATTTCAAAAATAATTTTTACGTTTTTTACTGAATTTGCAATAAATGTTATAATGTCAGCATTTAAAAAATGTACCCTAAGGAAGTAATAAAACGGTATACTGATATTTGATAATTATTAAAATGCGAAATAAAGAAGCCCTCGTGAAAACACGTTGAAAGAATTACGCAAACAGATAATTTAGCATAATTCTGAGAATTAATAGTAATTTTGTTTAACGTACATGTGTACTGTTTGTTACGAGTTCTGCTCATATCTTGTTTATTTTATAAATTGTACGGTTTATATCACGTAGAAATATTTTTTTTAATATTCTTTGGTGCAACAAATGGTTTATAATAATATTATTACTCTTTTAAATTGAAAATTTTATTTTTATGTTAATACGTTTTAATTCTCTTGGCTTATGAAGGCATGTATTAAAAAATGTTGGTACGATTATTTGTTTCTTTGATATCGTATTAATTGCAAAACAATTAATCTTCTGACATTTTCAAACGGTTTTATTATTTATATTGCAATTTTATGAATTCAACTTATTAAAAATATATGGTATACTTGTGTCCAGTTTTCGATATTCAATTATACAAAAATATCTATTAGACGAAAAGAACAGTTTAATGTTGAGTAAATGACACATTTAATCAAAAACTTGAGTTTAATAGGTTTGCTCAGTCAGTGTCGTTTTCATCGACATGTCGTGAAGCTCTATCGGGGCTTTTAGCAAGTCTTGACTGAGCACAACACCTTTCCCATTAGCTAATTCTTGTCACCCGTTAGCTTCAAGCTATCCAATTATTGACAGTAGAGTTTCGAATTTGGTATTCGTCCATATGGATCCAAGTCATGGTAGATAATCCCTTTCCAGTTTCAGCAAATGCAAAGTAAAATCTTCCTCGCTGTTAGTCCTTGTTTGGCCGCCGTTTGAGCCGCTTTGACCGCGATCGTTTTCGCACAATATTATCGTATGTGACCCATTTTCTCATACCCAATCACCATCGGTTTAAGAAATGGGTCGATTTCGTTCAGTTTGGCCAAGGCTTCGAAAATGGAAATTCAATCCATCATGTTTTTTTTACATCAATTCTTGTGGCACTGAAAGATCGAGCTTCTTTTTGAATTCAGCTTTATGCAAATGCTTTAATACTGTATTGTGATCGATGTTTAGCTCTCTACGACCGCTAACGTGCCAGTCTATTTGCATAATTTTCATAATTTTATCGAAATTTTCAACATGAGGCCTATCTATAACTTAAAAATCTTTAACTTAGAAAATACCGAGAGGGAATTGACGAAACGAAAAATCTTGCGCATAATTTGCTGTGACAGTATCGGGACCATAAACACCATTTGCAATTTCGGACTCCCTAGCTCACATTTCCAGCTTTATCAAAGCAAAATTGTAAGATATACCGAAATTTCCCTTTGTTCACTTCCATCTTTTACTCCCGGTAACTCAGAACTGAATCGACCAATCAAAAAACTAAAAAGAACTTTTTTTTTAATACGAAATGTTACTTTTCCAACAAGCAGAAGTCTGAATTTGTTTGATCAATACTTTACAAGGTATATATCACTGAAGCTATCTGGCGAAAAATAATGGATTTCTTTTCCCCAAACTCATATATTATGCCGTGTCGTAATATTTTTCTTTAACCTCACCTTTTATTCGATAGATTAGCACGAGAACATAGTGTGAGAATTGGAATTCTACAATTCGACCAAATTCACGGCACTATCCGGTGGTCGACTATTAGAAATCTTCTTTTGCGCTCTTCGACGCGAACAGAGTGTACACAAGTGTTGCATACATGCGCAATTAAAAGGTGATGACAATTCGATGACTGTCACCGGATAATCTCATGCACGGAGAGAAAAGAATATTAAAAATTAAGAAACCAGGGATTACAAATTTTAACAAACTGAATTCTAATTTTTGGCAAACATTTTATTTTATGTTTTTTCCGTTGGATGTCGCTATTCATCAGTGTCGCTAACCCATTGCCTATGTTGTTCATGAACCAATTATTGAACAGTTTACTAAAATTTAATAAACAGATGTTAAATTATATGAAACTGCATAGAATTACTATTTTTAATAAACTAAGTTAACAAATTTTAATGAACTAGTTCTCCATATAATGGCGTTCTGTAAGTATAATGCCAAAGTAGTAAACTTTTCATTAAAAATTGGTATTTTTTTCTCTCCGTGTGGGTCCAGAATAATTTTAGTATAGATGTTCAGAAATGTGTTTTTTGTGTTAAACAAAAGTAAAACTTACACTTTTATTCCACAAAATTAATTCAACTTATACAATTTTAAATCCTTATCGATAACTCGTGGAAAATATACTGGATTATCCAATGAAACTTTTTCAAATTATCAGACGAAATTTCTCTCCGTGTACAAAATGCGTGTTTTTATTTTAGTTTTATTCAAAACTAATGAATTCAATATATACTTTGTAACGTTAGCTTATGACTATTATAAACAAGAATTTCTTTCCAAAGTCATATTGTTCGAAATTTCCTGAATCATCTGAGACTGAGCAAAGTACTCTTGCAAACTAAACTTCCCTTTATTAATTAAAATTCCGTGGCAAAATTTTAATTGAATTTTCAAACTTTAGATGTATATAATTTCTTCGAATATTCATAAAAGGAATTCTATCTTGAAAAATTTACGCGAGCCTTCGTTATTTTAATAGACCGATATCATGTACAACTTGTGAGAAATGAATTATATTGTAAAATTGGACTTTGAAAATCTCATTAAATAGTTCAGTGTACGTTCATTCAATTTTTTTAATGAAATACTGTAAATATATGGTAATGTTTCTTAGAATGTGAGAACTTGTAACTGTATGTTATTGCATTAAGTATGATTTTTTACTGGGGAGGAATAACCCGCGTGGAAAAAACATTGTGGCAGAGTCTATGACAGCACTGTGGCTAAGACTGTGGCATGCGGGAGCCCACAGTCTTGACCACAATAAGCCACACATGTTGCCGCAGTGGATCGACTGTGGGACGCGGCCAGGAGCCACAGTCGAGCCATAGTGGCTGACAAAGCATTTCTATATAAAAAAAAATTTACTTTATATTCACCTTGAT
>JABFPN010001726.1:0-26800 GCA_022817305.1 Leptoteleia sp. ZL-2020 | reverse complement strand
TAAGAACTTCCATGGCTATCCTCAGTTTTCTCCTGCTAAGCTCTGTGGCTTGCCTTCCCCATTTGCTCGGGCCCCTCCCCAAGAAAATCTTGGTTGTCAGGCATCCCTTGCAATTGGCCCATTCTGAATGACAGTTAATTACTCACTAGTTGTTTTTATTTTCATTTTAATAAATATTATGTCAACTAAGAAAATATTCTGTGCCATTATTAACTTTTTCAGCACTTAAAAAATTAATAAGAAACATTTTTTGCGAATAAAAACTATCATTTAAATTGTCATATCATTGTAGATAAATCATGAATTGTAATGAACTATACATTATTCATTTGTTCATATTTTAGTTTTTATAATGACGTACAAAATTATCAAAATAATAATAATTACTAAAGGTACTGCATTTCATAGTATTTCATCAATATTAAACCTCAATAAGTAATATTTATCATAATTAAAATATCATTATATATTTATTTATTTACTAATGAAAACTTTATTGTAACAATGTGTAATGCAAATTGTTTATATATTATTGGGTTTATCGATTACATGTACATATCATGACATTTACAATGATCGACAATAACTTTCAGTGTATATTTTAAGTGTTAGTAATTGATAAATTTCTTAGAAATATTGTGATACGTAGATGTCATTAGGGTTACATGCTTCTTGTATAAGATTACTGTTTCTTATATAAACAAGCATTATTAATTTATGCTTGTCATTCTGCGGTTAGTAAGTAACTCTTCACGATGGAGATCATCACGTTTTTGCTTACAACAAGTTTTGCGTGCATAGTTGTGTATATATATACAATATGGAAAACTTTGAAAATCTTCGAACATAGTGGAATACCTTATGTGCCCGGTTTACCAATTTTGGGTAACATTGGACCATCCCTTTTTCAAAAGATACAAGTTGGTCAACTTGTACAAAAGTTCTACAACCAATTTTCTGATGCTAAATACTTTGGAATGTTCGATTGTAATCTTCCAGTTATAGTAATCAAAGATCCAGAATTGATCAAGCAAATTACTATCAAGAATTTTGAACATTTTACTGATCATCATGGATTTAGTACAAAAGTGGATAAAATATTTGACGGCAGCTTATTTACCCTGAAAGGTGATCGATGGAAAGAAATGCGAGGTTTAATAAGTCCGGTATTCACATCTAGCAAAATTAAACAAATGTTTGAAATAATATCGGAATGTGCCAAAAGTTTTTCAAGAAATATAGAAGATAATCTTGAGAAAGGTATAACACAATTTGATATAAAAGAAGTCACCGGCAGGTATACCAATGACATTATATGTAAATATGCTTTTGGAATTAACGTTGATTCTGTGAAAAATCCTCAGAATGAGATTTATAAGACTGGAAAGCAATTATTCACCTTCACAGGCCCTTTATCGTTAAGATTTTTCCTATTGAATAAGTTTCCACTGATAACAAATCTTTTTAACATTACTTTATTTGACAAGAAAGGAACTGACTTTTTCAGTATGGTTATTAAAAATACAATCATTGAAAGAGATAAATTTAAAATAGATAATGTGGATATGTTACAAATTATGGTGGATGCGTCCAGAAATTCAAATTCTAAAGTTAAAGTTGACATAGATGACATTTTATGTCAAACATTTTCTTTTTACTTTGGAGGATATGACACAATTTCATCTCAAATTTCTTACATTTTATATCTTTTGGCGACTCATCAAGATGTTCAAGAAAGATTAATGGCGGAGATAGATGAAATATATGAAAAGACCAATGGTGATCTGTCATACGAAACCATTTATGACATGAATTATATGGAATGTGTAATACACGAGGCTGGAAGAATGTATCCACCCCTTCCTTATATAAATAGGATGTGTACTAAAACCTTTAAGCTACCTCCATCCATGCCAGGTTACGAATCTGTAACACTCACTCCCGGTACAGTAGTTTATATTCCTTGTTATGCTTTACATTATGATTCGCAATACTTTCCGAATCCAGAAAAATTTGATCCTGATCGTTTTTTAAATAAAAAGATAAATAATGAATCTGGCTATTTTATGCCTTTTGGACTCGGAAGACGGGCATGTATTGGTTCCAGATTTGCTATTTTCAATATAAAGTTATTATTGTTTAATTTACTTCTACGGTTTTCTTTTAAACTTGGCAACAAAACTGTAACACCAATGAAACTTGCGACTAATAGCTTTTTTATTGTATTTCAAGATAAACTTTGGCTTGAAATTATAAAACGAAATAAGCATAAGTATTAAGTAATAATGTAAATTAAGTTCTTTCATCATTTAAGTGACTTTTAATGATTCTATATCTCTTAGAATATTGTGATTTTCAAGCCTAGCACAAAGCCATATTTGTTTTTATTAAAATTCTAAATTTTAGCTATATTACTTGTAACATATTTTATATTAAAAATATATTTATACTAACCATAATTAATATAAATTTATTAAGAAATTAACCGACTTAATATTTTCTAACAATTAAGTTTTACAATTACATTTTTTCACATATAGTTATTATCTTTTTTTTTAATGTTAGTATTATTAAATCATATATGTATAATATACATGCATAATGTAGACATTTGTTACAAAATACTGTAAGAACTTATTAAATGTATTAATCAGTTGAAATAAATTGTAATTTATATTTTAATATATTAAATAAATGGCTTCTGCTCATTGACAAGTAAGTATACATATAATGATAAATATAATAATAAACCTCATATCAGTAGTACAAAGTAATTGTGATAATCTATGAATTATCGTAATCAAATGAAGAAAAAACCAATTACACTTTAAATAATACATACTTTATTATATAATAAAGTATTTTAATATTAATTGTAGTTTTAATAATTTGTAAAAATGAAGTATATGCTTTTAATAAGTAAACAATTAGATACACAATTTTACATTTTAAGTGTGTATATTTTATATTTGTAAAGTCGATATATTCATTTAATTGACATGTTTGGTAAGTATTTAAAATAGATATTAATGTTTTTTATAATAAAATATTTAATTAATTTTTGTTTTAATTAAGGCTTAATTAATGGTCAGACTTAATGATTTTCTTAATAATCTTTTTTTAAGAAAAAATAATTTTTTTAACTCAAGTTTTAAAAAAGATTGAAAATAACATATTTTTTACTTGTATTTAAATGGAACAAGTAATCAATTCCCCATAAATTCGATCGAAGATCAACGTTACTGCAAATAAAACTTGGAGCAACTTTCTTTTTAAATCTAAAAAAAATTTCAATTAAAAAACATATATACCTTTTTTCATAATAACACTTCTCCTGTGCCCAGAACCATCCCAATAGCTGAAAGTAATTTCAATTTCTTCTTCCTTAAGTGTATTTTGCTTTGCTGTCCACTCTTCCCTCAATCTTTCTCTTAATTTATTTTCTTCTTCTTCTCTTTCCCTATCAGGAAGAAAGCTGGTATCAACATCTGGATTTTTTTTCATTCTTTTAACATTATTTAAATTCTCTTCTTTTGCAGAGCGTTTCTTCTCACAATCTTCAGACTTGATCTTTTCATCGAGAGGTTCACACTCTTCATTTTTTTCTTCCTCGTCATTCTCATTTTCTTCATCATCTTCAATTTCTTCATCTTCTTCTAAATTAAATGACAATGCTTGTATTTGTTTTTTCTGTTTATTTTTTTCGGCTTGTTTGGCTGCGAGTGCCCGCTCTTTCTCTTGCTCTTTTTCCTTCTCCTTTTGAGCTAGTTTTCTCTGACGTTCTTTGACAATATTTTCTTGCTTCGCTTTCATTTCATTAAGAGTGACCAAACCAATGGTCGAAGATTTGAGCTGTTGTTCGACTGCATTGTAGTGAATAGCAAATTTGCTCTCAATATTGTCGATTTTTAATTCACCTTCAATCTTTTTCTTACGTAGTTTAATTTCCTGTTGAGCGATTTCGCGTTTCTTCATCAACGCCATCGCCCTGCCGGCTTCACTAGCTGCTCCTTTATAATGAGCCATATTTTTTCTAGTAGTAAATACAGCAAATTTCACAACTTTTCGTAGACTTTATAAGATTTAAATCAAATTGTTTCACACAATCTCCGAAACTTTGTAATTTTAAGGTTAAGAATATGTTTCACACAATATCCAGGTGAAAATAAACTCATTCGAGCCAAGGATATGTTGACACTGATTACTACGAACTAATAGTGAAAATATGGCAGGCTGCATCGGCTGCTTTGAAGAACCAAAGTTAATTAATAGCAACATATAAGAATTGAATATCCCTAACATAAGCAGTCAAGAACCAATCAGAATAAGGTGTGTTCAAAGTCTGCTGTCACGGATAAGATGAAACATTAGTCGTTTATTACTAGATTAGTGTATTTTTGCATAGTGATATAGGTTTTCCCGTGAGAATCGTTTTTTATTTCAACATTTTTAATATTAATTCATTTGATAAAAATAAATTAAAACATCCTAACTCCGAGACTATAGCACTGCGGTATCACGTTTAAACTGTAAAACCAATTTTCCGAAAATGAAATCATGGTTGGCTACCCTTTATATATAATAAAGGATAATAAAGGATAAAAAGATGTCTTTTGGAACTTTACCCATTCAATTTCAGTTTGCTTCAGTTCAATGTATAGAGGCTAATAAAGGATTGTATTCGATTGTGTGGAGAACGATTGTGCGACAGTCTGTCAAATATAGTCAATTATTTTACAAACGATTTCAAGTGATAAAATGAGAGTAATATCTTTATTAATGCATTTCCAATAAGTTTAAAGAAGTGAAAAGGATTGTAAACAAATCGTTATAAAATTAACCTGTTAAAATGGTACGATATACATTAATATTTGTGAAAGTTTTGTTTTTAATTAAACTCATGATCGTTTAATTGTCAATCTGCATTTTCTCGAATTTCAGTTATTTCATTTTCTTTCATTTTTACGTCATATGCATTTATTTCTTTTTCACTTAATTTTATTTTTATAGGATAAACATGATTCTACCCTCAGAAATCTGGAAATTATAATGACCGAATTTTTTGCACCTGGAACGACAAATGAAAGAAAACAAGCTATTGAGCATAGTCTAAATGAATTTGCAGCAAGAAGCGATTGGAGATCATGTCTAAATTATATATGTATGACCAATAACAACTATGTTATAATGTTTATACTCTCAACTTTGGAGGTAAAACCTGCACAAATTCATTAAAATATTCTTTTTATACACTTTTCTTTTTCTTAATTTAAAGATTTTTTAATATAATATGCTTTTATTATTTTTATCATAATGTATAATATAAATCTTAATGAATTGAATAACGATGTGATGTATAATTAGAATATAACGATTTTCTTTATCATTTATATCATTTTGTTCAACAAAAATCTAGTTTGGTATAAAATTTAATTACTATGACTAAAAATTTACCTGCACTTTAGACAGTTTTAAGAATTTATATTCATTATGAATAAGTAGAAACCTATGATTCATATTGAATTTATTAATTTATTTTTGAACAAGGTATGGATCTATTAATATGATTCCAAAGAAATTTCTTAATTATTTTTCAAAATTATGAACACATATTGTAATTATAGACTAACAATTTTTAGTATAATTATGCAAAATCTATATATAATATAATGTATAATCATTATAATAATTTATATTATGACAAGAATTTTGATAAAACTTTCATGATACGTATCACCTAAATTATTTACTTTTATTAAAATATCCTGTGTATAGAATATATTCATTTATTAAATATATATATTTGTTAAGAAAATAATTGCTACAAATTATTGTTCATTGGAAAATGGGGATCAAGAGATCATTCGTTATCGTTTACAAACAATGTCTATGGAAGCGGAAGTGGCTCCATTTATCAGAAATAAAATAATGAAATTGGTTATTGACGTAAACATATATAATGATCACAACAATTTTTTGATACTTGATACCATCCTCTTGGTAAGAACCTACAGATGTTTTGTTATTTTCTTATATTTAAATTAATTATGATAATAATAATATTAAATGTTTTAATTGTGTTTTCCATCATTTAGCTCTTACAACCTAATCAGAACTATCAAAAGCATATGTTAGGTTTAAAATATCTTCAAATTATATGCGACGAATTTCAAAAACCCGGCAAAAATAAATCTTATGATTTAAATTCATACAATTATGGTATACGCTACAATTACTTTCGTGAATTATTACCTAAAATTTTAGATACATTAACAGGTATGTTCTTGTTTTATTGATTATTTTAATGTATAATGAGTAGCTTTTTTTTTTAATAGATGGAAACAACTTTGTTTCTATTTTTTATATTAAATTATACTGAAAATAATTCAATAAAAGTGGATAATTGTCAACAATTGTACATGGGACAGCTGGGTCTAAACCTACTGTCATTGTGTGAGATGTCAATTGTTTACCTTTATACTGTTTTTATATTTTTTGACCATTATATGTAAGAAAAGAACTAATATTTGACATTTAAGAGTGATGCAGTACCATTGTCTATAAAAGAACAGATATTAATTAAAAAAAACATATATTTATTACAGATTTATTATCAGAAAATCTAAGGGTACAAAGTTGTTCTGGAACAAAGACTCCACCACCATCACCCACAAGTGGAGAAAATTTGACTTCTGGCATGTCAAACTTTAACATAACTGACTTAGGAAACAATAGCAATGAAATATGTATATTATCGCTCAAAGTTATATCGCACATTTTCAGTTATTTAGAATCATTTAAACATGTTACAAAAAAGATAAAGTTATTTGACTTAATTTTTGCATGTGCCAAGTATCATGATTCTATGGTAATTATATATTATACATTTAGCTTTTTTTGTATTTTTTAAGAATTAGCTTTAACGATGTTCATATAACATTATATTAATATTTTATAATTATTTATAATAAAAGAAATGTATATTAGAATTCAATGTTAAAAACATGAATAATTTGTTATTAGACAAATTTCTTATACTTGACAGTATACATTGCAGTTATACATAAAAGTTTTAATAGATTCTTTTCCAGTTGTAACAAGATGAATATTTAATTAAAAAGTATTTTTTACATTTTTTCTTTAACGATTACAAATATGATTAAAATTTATAATTAAGGTTTTTTTTACTTTGTTACAGAGTGGAAAACAAATGGAAGCGGTTATACAAGCAATTGGGGCAATAAATGATTTGCTATACAGGGCTGATTTATCTATATTAAGTGACGATTTACATGCACATTTTTTTAATAATGCTTGCGAATTATTTCAATCCATGTCACATTTAGATAATGTCGATGAAATGTAATAATATAAAACAATTATTTATATAAAGTGAACTGAAAATAACATATTTCATTTTAATGTTTCTTATTTTTATTTTTTTCAGTTATTTAGATAAAACGACGGAATTCTTAAAATTATTTGTTATGAATTATTTAAAGAGGTCAGAATCCATACCAAAATTTTCTGCTAAGGAATTATTCGAGATCTTGTACCATAGAACATTTCATCCAGCATCGACTATAAATAGTTATTTAAAGTGTTTAGAAATATGGAATGACTTATTAGACATCCGACAATTGCAACAACAAATTTTATTGTTGAATTTACCTGAGCGTATTTTGCAAAAGTTTAGTTTTAGACTTGATTCTAGAAATCTCAAAGAACTAAATACAGAAACGGTCGATGAAAATGTAATTTTTCTATTATTTAAATATGTTTTTTTTTATTAAAATAAATTTCAATATTAATTTTTTATTTTTTTAGGGAGAAACAGAATGGCAACATTTCTTAAGGTGTAATATTGAATGTTTGGCAAAAATATCTGAACTTACGCCGGTACCAATATTTACATTATTGGTATGTGAATTTATACTCCATTATATTATTATATATACAAAATAAGTATCTTTATGTGGTTTAGTATTCAATATGTAAAACTAAAAAAGTTTATAACGATATAAATTTATAACTTACTTGTACTTGTACCAAATGAAATTTAATATAAAGAATAATCTGTTCTAACTTTTTTTAGTACCAAACTTGGCAAGAGGGAATGCGCGTTTTTGGCGAACTTGCTTCTATTATTATCAGTAAGCAGTCTCTTGAATTGAACAATATGGAAGCATCAAATTGTCATAATTATTTAAGAGATACCGCGTCATTGACTCAAGCTTTAGCTCGGATATCATCAACGTATTTATGTAAGTACCGAAGGTGGCGAGAATTAAGAAAATTACCCGATATTATATTTTTCTATTACATTAATTTTGTGTTATTTACTTTTACATTCTAGACAATGAAAATAATGCTGGTCTATTTGCAATAGAAGAATTAGTTAGCGTAACTTTGGATGCATGTGATTTTATTAAAAGTAACTGTTTGTATTCGGCAAATGTGCAACCTTTTTTAATTGTTCACGATATTGTTGAAGTGTAAGTAAAAGAAATTATTAAATAATTTTATTTTAGTAGAGTGTATAAGAACTGGAATAGTATTAAATAATTTTTTTTAATTTATTTAGTAAATTTATATGTGCATAATTCTTTGTTTTACATAATTTTTAGTTATTCGCAATTATTGGCATCCTTGCAAGCTTGGTGTCATTGGATTTGGAAAAGCCCAGATAAAGCAAAAGAAAAATTATCCGAACGTTGTGTGAATACATGCATTTGGGCTTTATCTGCGACACATTGCAATTCAGCTCCCTCAAAGCTTATTCATTCTGCAACTCATTTATTCCAAAGTATAACGGTTATTCTCAAGCCGAATTTGTGGGGCCATCCTTTATACAAAGAATTGCTTTGTTCACGGATTCATCCACACTTGATGGAAAATGATACTAAACAAGTTTTGAACAAGGCCTTAATAAACAGCATAATTTTACCAGAGGGAGAAAATAGCTTAAAGTTGCACTTACTTCGTGAGTTTAAATTTTTGAATATTTAACAATTGTGCAGTTACATTTATTAATTCCTTTAAACTTAAATTTGTAATAATTATCTAATATTACAGATGCATTTGTGTCTAATTCAATTGAACTAATTGATGCAAACACACACTCACGATCATTTCCAAATGCTCAAGTACAAATTCCAACTGAATCGAATATTGTATTAGCAATAGTACCTCTAAAACAAGCTTTGGAAGACTGCTTATCAGCATCGACTATGATAAAGAAGATGTTACTGGAATGTATAAAACCATGTATAGAAAGATCTATTCAGTTACTGCCACATTTCATGCATAATGAAAATATATTTATATTGTTGCTTAATTTTTTGCATGTTACTTTTATGGTTTTACAACATCAACTTGGACAAGAATTTACAGCGTATACAATAAAAAACCTTCTTGAACTATATAATAGGTATAACATGTGTGATAATAATAATAATAATCATAATAATATTAATAGTTCGGGAATTAACATTCAATATTTTAGATATTGCCTTTTACAAGAAATGAATTTCAATTTTGTTATCCCAATTATTAATTAAAATTAATTATTTGTTTCAGTGAACATCTATTCACGGGTTCGGCTTTGGATCCATTTTTAGAGATTCTATTGTGTATTGTATCCGCGCCACATGCATTTAAATCTTTCATTCCATCAATAATTAATTTATGCTTAGTTAACGTTTGGCCTGCAATTAATTCAGATTTGGGCGCAAGACAAGATACTGTTTTAGTTATGTTACGTCTTTTTCATGGGTATTAAAAATATTTATACTTTATATATATATATTAGTTCTTTTCTTACATATAAATTATATAATAATCAAACGATTTAATTTGTAGTATCTTAATACATCGTTGGAAGTATTTTTATGCAGCACCAATACTACAGAATTTAAGTTCGAATGGCGGACAAGAAGTAATAGAACATAAAGAAGAACTGGTCGCAATCCTTGAAATATTTGGACAAGTTCTTCTTCAACCAGACATAAACATCTTCCGACAAAGTCTCGAATGTCTTGAGCAAGTAAATACAAAGTGGCGATTATACAGTCGGGAATTATTTAAAAGTCATCTATTGGAACGCTATGTAATTGCTTTGATGACTGTTTTGTTTCAAAAGTATGTACAATTTATGGAAATAATAATAATAATAATAATAATAATAATAATAATAATAATAATTCTAATAAATTTAATCTTTTTTATAATTTTATTATAGATCGCAAGATTTGTTGACTGATGAAATTCTTGTTACATTGTACAGTATGGCAATGGTGGATGCAGATTTATTCTATTATAAGTTTCTTATTAATTTTATTGATAGGTGTTCAAATGTAAATACAGATCTATGGAAAAATTATCTCATACGCGAATATGTTAGTACGGTATGTATAAATATATATATAAATTTGAGAAACCATCTAATTATATGTTTAAATTGGGAAAAATCGTAAATTTTAACGTTGTTCTGATTGAAATAATACAATTTTTGTCGATTAGAATAAATTTAAAAATTCATTTTAACAATAAATTATTGTTACGCTAAAAAAATTTAAAGTTATTGCAAACTGATTATTTTATTATTACAATTTTAGGATCAACCAACGTTTACGACAAAAATCATGGACATGATCGATAGGTTAAGGCGAGATCCGAAGATATCATAATTTTAAAAAAATTTTATATGGAAATTTTACCTCATGGCTCCAGCAAACGAAGATTATCAAAAACCACTGAAAATGCAAAATAAGAAATTTAATATCATTAGGTATTATTAGTAATATAAAATGAGATCTTTGAATTGTTATATTGTATATATATTATTTACATTATAATTGGATATAACATAATATAACTGAATATGTTATATTATAATTGAATTTGTTGTATTTAATGGTTACTGGTAGTCTTCGTTTACTGACCACATTAACATTATCACTGCCGCATTATTACGAAAACACACAGTGTACTACGATTTTGTACGTTAATACGAAACTTTTTGTTAAAACTATTTGTAATAAAACGCGCTTTTCTTGAATGTACATTTTATGTATGTATAAATGCATATATGCAAAGTAATTAAATAAGTTGATTTTTTATTACTTATCTGTTTTTTTTTCAAACAACAAATAATTTTAATAATAATTTCATAATTTTCTATTTTTATTATATTTGTAATGGCTGATATTTCTCATAGTATTGAGAGCCTACCACGAAGACAATCAAGAATTTTGTAATAATTCTTATGTTAATAAAAATATTTGTTATCAGTGCGCTGATAGGAAGAGTCAAGTTGATAACCCATTTGAGGATGGGTTTTATAAGAAATAATACTAAAATACTTGAAGTGTTTGAGCACACGTCTAATAAGTCGCAATGTCTCGTTTGTTGATTAAAAAAACCAGCAAAATGTCTTTACAGAGCAGAACTCTTATAACTGATTCTAAGTATGGGTTTTTAAACGAATTAGGTATAAGTGTAGAAAATGCGGGTTTGTTTGACGGAAAGTGGCGAGGATCTGGTAAAGTAAGTTTTATTTCAAGTCGCGCATGCTTGCTTTAATTGTTTAACAATTCTTCGTTTATTATATGAAAAAGAATTCAACACGTTTTGTACAATTTAAATGCAGGTCATAGAATCAATTGCTCCAGCGACAGGTAATGTTATAGCAACTGTTCGAGAAGCTACGGTTCAGGAGACTAAGGATGCTATTGAAGAAGCTAGAAAAGCGTGGCCAATGTGGGCTTCGATGCCAATGCCTGCGCGGGGTGAAATTGTCCGACAAATCGGTCAAGAACTTCGAAAAAATTTAAAACCACTCGGCAGCTTGGTTTCTCTGGAAATGGGCAAGTTTATTTACTAATAAATAAATACCATTGTACAATATGTATTATGAAATTCTTAGAATTCCACATTGGAAAAGTGACGTATCTTTCGTTGATGATAGAGTTAATAATGTTCGAGTTGAAGCTTATGTTATTGATGCAATATCTCTTAAATAATTACAACAATTTGATGCCTTTATATTATTCAACTTAGAAGAATGTTTGCTGGTAATAATAGAAACAAGTTCTCCTACTTGTTGAGTAGGAGAGAAGTGTAAACAAATGTTTACTAGATATTTTTGATTACAGGAAAAATTCTGCAGGAAGGAATAGGCGAAGTACAAGAATATATTGACATCTGTGATTATGCAGTTGGTCTATCTAGAATATTGTCTGGAAAAATAATTCCGTCCGAGAGAAAGGATCATGTTATGTTTGAAAACTGGAATCCTTTGGGTGTCGTTGGTGTTATTTCTGCATTCAATTTTCCAATAGCTGTACGTAATATATACATTCAAGAACAATAATTTTCTTTAATCTTTTTGTAATACGAAACAAATAGAAGTTGCTAACCATAACCTGATCTAAGTAATCTTAACAGGTGTATGGTTGGAATAGTGCAATTGCTATGATTTGTGGTGATACTATAATTTGGAAAGGTTCCCCTACAACACCATTAACTTCAATTGCCACAACAAACATAATTTCTAAGGTCTTAGAACGTAACAATATTCCAGGATCAGTTGCAACTTTAGTAACTGGAGGTGCTGATATAGGTGAAACCATTGTTAATGACAAACGGTACAAAATACGTAAAATTTTTATAATTAATTTCTAAGTGAGGAATACTGAAAAATTAATATAAATTTCAGGGTACCTCTTATATCATTTACGGGAAGTACAAAAGTTGGTAAACAAGTAGCGGCAAAAGTTGCAGGAAGATTTGGAAAATGCTTACTTGAATTGGGTGGAAATAACGCCTTAATTGGTAATATACATTATTTTTGGATTCACACAATTCATTTAAATAGATAAATACAGTTTAATTGGTGATCACACATTTATTGAAAATAGTTGCCGAAGATGCGGATTTGAATATGGCAATCAGAGCAAGTGTATTTGGTTGCGTTGGTACCGCAGGACAGAGGTGCACAACAACTCGAAGATTGATTTTGCAGCGAAAGATTAAAGATGAATTTCTAGGTATATTTTGTTAAAATTAAGATTAAAAAAAATGTATTGCGTTACGAAATTATAAAACTTGCACACATTACAGATAAGTTAAAGAAAGCATACGAAAACGTTTTAAGTCGAATTGGAGATCCTTTAGAAGAGTCAACTCTTTATGGTCCTATGCATAGTCGACAAGCTGTGGATGCGTATTTGGTAAAAATCTGCTATATTATTATTATATTAATAGAACATATGTTTACGATCAGATTTAATTTTGAAAAAGAATTCATTATATGCGAAGACTCTGTACAATAACTGTTGTACGTTTAAACAGGATACAATAAAAAGAGCAAAGGAAAGTGGAGGGGTTATTGAATTTGGGGGAAAGGAAATCAACAGATCCGGTTTTTACGTTGAACCGACAATAATTTCAGGATTACCTATTACTGCCGAGATTGTACAAAAAGAAACATTTGCGCCTATTGTTTATATATTCGACTTTGATGAATTAGACGAAGCTATTGCTCTTAATAATGGAGTTGAACAAGGATTGAGCAGTTCATTGTTTACAACAAATTTGAGAAATGTCTTTAAAGTAAGAATATTTTAATGTATGCCTTTAAATAATCAGCGATCAATACTACTCTTTTTTTCGTATTAAAAATAAGAATATAATTTATATTTTTAGTGGATAGGACCTCACGGTTCCGACTGTGGAATAATCAATGCAAACATAGGTACCAGTGGGGCTGAAATTGGTGGAGCATTTGGAGGAGAAAAAGCTACTGGAGGAGGACGTGAAAGTGGTAGTGATGCTTGGAAACAATATATGCGACGCGCAACAATCACTATCAATGCTGGAAATGAAATGCCTCTTGCACAAGGAATAAAATTTGAATAAGCGAAGAAAATTATTTTTTTATTTCAAATCTTATAAAATCAACTTTAATATCAACAGAATCCTTTTTATGAAATTTATAAGCTCGCGGTAAATCATAACGAAGTTCTGCAATTACTTTTCCTTCCGCACCAAATGAAGCAGCCTTTTTTAATACATAATTGCGCGTGCTAGTTTTATGTAAGGAATAAACTGATTTCGTAGCAAGCCTCGTTGCAATTTCCAAAAACTGAATATCTACACCTGCATTGTGCTTTGTTCCAAACGGTGGGTTCATAATCACAGTGTCGAATTGTTTTTCAAATTTACCTGCCGAGTATAATTATTGTATTTTTTAATGTAATTTTCATTTTTAAATCATTTGTTTTCAATTAATAATTTTTTTTAAGTGTAAATATAAGAAATTTGTATAATTTTTATATAAATAACAATAATAAATGTTATATATAAAATGTTATATTCATAAATTTATATCCTATAAAATTTTTGTTAAATTAATAAACAAAAATTTAAATTATATTTTTTTAGTTGTAATTATATTTTTATAAGTGTTTACCAGGTAAGTATTTTAAAATATCACATTGGAGAACTTCTAGTGGTAGTTCAAGATCTTCACAATTTTGCATTAAAATGTCAATTGCGTCTGAATCAATTTCAAATCCTATTACATGAGCAGCATCAAGCATTTTAGCTCCCAGCGCAAGAGTTCCACAACCAGTGCCTAAATCTGCGATTATACAGTTTTCTATCTCTTCAAATTGAGTTTGGATTGTATATAACATGTGTGCACCAATATGAGCACTCGTCACGTATTGTTCAAGTAAAATTTTTGGTTTCTTGAATGCATCAAGTTGTTGTAGATATTCTTCTAACTCTCTAATTCTCAATTTACCCATTTTCAAGTTAATAACTATTTACAAACTTTTTTTTTATATAAATGCAACTGTATTTATATGTGTCTTAAAGAATGTAAAAAAATTATTTGGCATCAAATCGTGGCAGTACAGGTAAAATTAGATTACCAAAGGATGAGTCTTGAGTTACAAAATAACCAGCAGAAACAGCATGAGCACTGTTCAAAGCTGATCGTTGAGATGCATTCATTGAAGATCCATCATTGGTTGAAGCTGTTGGCTAAATTAACAATAAAATTAGTTTAAATTACATTTTTTGCAAAATTTCACTTTTTAATATATAAATATATTGAAATCAATAAGCAGTTAATTTATAATGGTTTAACCATTCATTGGTATCTCTATGAGCATCACTCTCATATTTTTTCCAATTTTCATTGTCTAAGTTAATAAATATAGGTTTGATATTTTATAAAAATCTTGATTTTAGAATTATTATTGCAATACATTCAGTGCTATACCAAACTCCTAACAGAACTTTTTCTTGTAATGTTGTCATACTGTCATAATAAACTAAATGGCAATGTAGCCCGTGTTAAAACATGCGAGGGAAACCCTCACAGAATACCAAACGTGTAAAAAAGGCAAACGATACCAATGAAGGGTTAAATATAAGAATTTTTTGTGCAATTAAAATTTTTTATAATTATACTTACTAAATTTGAGCTAGCGGGAGTCGATAGTGTTGTTCCTAATGATGGAGCTACTCCTTGTTTCAGTAGCATTTGCTTCTTTAGCTGCAATTCTTCTAATATTTTTCGGTTTTGAAGTTCTACAAGATAAAATTTATACAAACAGTATAGAATATATGAAAAATCGTATGAATTAAAACTAACGAATGTGTAAATAGTATTACCTCTGGAGTTTGGTTGAGAAAAAGCCATTAAAATATTTTTATATTAATATGTGTTATAAGAATATATGAATATAAACAATTTTCATAAAGTTCGATTTAAACTAATATTGTTACGTCTTACATTTATTTTTGATAATATGTCGATTTTTAATACAATTTTTGTCACTGCGTAGCAAATCCTTTTATCTATTCCAACCTAACTTTTACAATTATGTTTACAGCATGAGATTTCTTGATCTCTACATAAACTAGTGAAATTTATAGTTTAATCTAGTGGGTCTAGTGTAGGTCACTTGGTTGTTCTGGTAACTTAACAATTTGTAATATGGCAATAAATTTGAAACAAACTTTTATTAAATATTATATTGCCCTTTTACAATTGAAAATCCTACGAAACAAATGGTAACAACAATGTAATAACAAAATCACTCGTAAATTAATAGTCAATTTAATTTAACAGATGTAAATTACACATTTATATTATATAAATATTAAGTAATAGTAAATTTGCAACGAATACAACAATTCAAATTATAAAAAAATAATTATAAACAAATTCCCTGACAAGTTTACACTTACCTCCAGCAATGACCACTTGATTCACTACTAAACGTTAAAAAGAGATAGACGTTATTTCTTCGCTGTGTTAAAATGAGACGATCAAACATTAACTTAGCGTATGCAGAACTTTTGTTATTGTTCCGTTTTGTATCAAAACGAGTTAATCAATTCAGTGATTCTACTTTACTCCGAGAATCGCGCCATCTACAAACAAAGAGCTCATTGAAGGATACTAAATCCTCCAGATAAAGACAGAATGCGGAAGAGGTTAAATGAAATAATAACGTTTTAAAGTCTATTATCAAAGATAAACATTTCATTGTTCCGTCATGAAATTATAACGAATACAATATTTAACTAATAAAATTTAACTCGATGATCGGAGACTAGCTTTTCTTTCCATTTACCGCAACGCGAATGCCCAAATCCATCAAACTATTTAATTAATCGTTAATTTATTATATAAGCAATTAATTGGAAATTAACAATGAGTGCACTGTCAAATGTTGTTTACTCTCACTGTCGCTCAAATATGTATTTGCTCGTGGGACTGTGTCTTGGTTTAAGTGTCAGTTTGCTGTTTACATCAACGATAGATGACTTCTCCGTGGCCTCAAGTTCGGTGTCAATGTCACCCCGAGGACAACAATTCTTGGACGAATATCAGCCTATAATAAACGTCGATGGAAAACCAAAACAGGCTCAAAAGTCGCCCAAATCTTTTGTGAGACCTAGGTATTATTCAACGGAACTTGGCATTCGTGGCAAAACATTTGTCGGGGTGATCTCAAGTTTGGAGTTTTTACACAGTCGCGGAGTTGCGATGAACAAAACAATTGCACATTTAGTTGACAAAGTGCGATACTTTATATTTATACCAGAAGGCAGCAGACCTAACGTTTCTTTGCCAGGAATTGTGGGCTTTACTGATGCCGAAAACTTATTTGGATTGTTCCACGCAATGAAATACATAATTGATAATTATTTAGAAGATTACGATTATTATTATATTGTTAAAGACACAACCTTTGTAAATGCTAGAATGTTAATGGAATTGACTAATAGTTTAAGTGTTAGTCAAGACGTTCACATGGGGGATGCTGGAGAGATCAGCACATATTGTTCTTTAGGTAAAAAATTGACACAAGTAAAATATATAAAAAAGTTTTATATATAGTTTAGTTCTTAGATATTATAAAATAAGTTTCTTATAATTTCTGTTTGAAAATTTTGGGAAAGAATTGCATATATGACAACTGTTAACATTTATTTATATATAATCTTGTCATAGTATATGCAAAAAATGTAATTGTATATAATTAACAATTCTATTCAAAAGTTGGTATTGATTATATAAATTTCTTAGGGTATAAGATGTAATTATTTATTATCAGATATTTGTAATTATTATATATTTAATTTTAATTTTCAGATGCTGGAATACTATTAAGTAATTCAATTATAAAGAAATTGAAGAATAATTTAGATTGGTGTGTAAAAAATGTATATTCTGATTCAAATGACATTAATTTTGGAAGGTGCATTGTACATTCTTCCTCGGTTCCTTGTTCCAATCATGTACAAAGCCAAAAGTATATTACAACACAAATTAATGCAACATTTGTGTTTGAAACTGATTTGCCAAATTTAATTGAAAGTAGGAAACATCTTACAAAATCAGTGTCTGTTTATCCAATATACGACCATTCAATGATCTACAAATTCAGTACATATTTTATGAATGTAAGACATTTATATATATTTATTTATTACTTATAGAAATAAAGAGCAAAGAATCTTGTTAATATCTTATTACAGTAGTGAATAATAGTAATGTATAAAGTTTTAATTACATTATTAATTTTTTTTTATTTGTAGGCTCAAATAGCAGATATACAAAAGAAAATTCGAAAACTTAGATCTGATATTGTTAAAACCTCGCATTTGGGACCACCAGAATCACAAAAAGGATCCTGGCCAGTTGGAAATAATCCACCAAGTAAACCACAGGGTCGTTTTGACATTTTACGGTGGACTCATTTTAATAGAACACATATATTTCTAGAGAGTGATTTTTCCACTGTTAAGGAAATGAAAGGTAGCTGGAAAATGGAAGTAGATGAAATTTTAGATAAAGCTGTAAAGCGAATGAAAAATGAATATGGACAGGAATTGATATTCAGGAGTTTACTAAATGGTTACAGAAAATTTGATGCTTCAAGAGGAATGGACTACATTTTAGACATTAATTTTGTAACCCCTTCAAAAAAAGATGTTATAAAAAGGATAAAAATATGTAAACCTTTAGGAAAGGTTGAAGTTTTATCAGTACCTTATGTAACCGAAAATTCTAGAATAAACATGATTTTAGTAGTAAATTCAATTAATAAAGCAGATGCATTCAAGTTTGTTGAACATTATGCAGAAGCTTGTATGGAGAAGAAAGATAAAACTTTTTTATTAGTGGTTCGTATCTTAAGATATTTTTACTATATTCAAATGATATTGATTTCAAATATTTTAAAAGTTGTCACCCCTATATAATGCTTGATGAGCTTAGCCTAGCTGTAACTGCTAAAGTATTTAACAGAGCATGCTCTCGGTATCCACTGGCAATTTAGTCGAAAAAAATGCATTATTATTTATGTTTAATTAAATTAATGTCATTTTAATTCAAATTAATATTATCATATATGGTATACATAAATATGCATTACAGGTTCTGTTATATAATCCTGATTCTCCATCTAAAGGAAACGAAGATGTATTTTATGAAATAAAACAACTAGCTTTATCACTGACTGAGAAGTATAAAAAAGAACAGATGAAAGTGGCATGGCTTTCTATTAGGCTACCAAGTGCGATTTATTTCATAGAAATGGAACCTACACTAAAAGTAGCAATCGCAGATTTAATTACAAAAAAATTCCCCCCAGAAAGCTTAGTACTTTTTGTCGAAATTGGAATGGAACTACGAGTCGACTACCTTAACAGAGTATGTATTATATATTATGATATATAATATAATGTTTAATTATTAAATATATTTTTTTTGTAATAAAAAAATTGTAACTAAACGAAGAAAACTTATTATTTTTCAGGTGAGAATGAACACGATTAGTCAACGTCAAATTTTCAGTCCCATTCCATTTGTTGAATTTCATCCTGACATTGCTTATGCTGATGCAAATTTCCAACGTCCTGAATTAGATGTCAACCGAAATTATGGAAAATATGATGAATATAATTATAACTCTATATCATTTTACGTGAAGGATTATATGTCAAGTGAGCTTTTAATGTTTTTTAATGATAATTTACATTTTTAACGATAATTTAATTAAAATGAATATTAATGTTTAAAATAATTTTATTTCTTGTGTTTTAGTGCGAAAAAGTAATATGACGAGCATTCCTATGGTTCGAACTGATAAAGATATACAATCTCTGTTGAAAAGTGGATTAAGAAATACACCTACATCTCTATTTGAAATGTTTGTTTTGTACAGCGAATTACATTCTTTTCGAGCAGTGGAACCAGCTTTAAAAATAAGATACAAGCAAATGAATTGCGGCGATTCGCAAACGAATGTTGCTTTTGATACTTGTATGGAACAAAAAAATTTACATTTAGGTCACAGAGGTCAATTAGCAAAATTAATCTTGGATTGCCAGAGTAATCTTTAAATGCAATGATGTTATTGTTTGTTTTGAATCATAATATTAAATCGATGTTTTAAGAAACCGGTTAATATTAGAATGAACTTTATATACACAAAAAAAAGAATCTTTCATTATGAAATATTTGAATCTCACACTTAAAGTGTTAATGGTAAATATTGTTAAATTAATTATTATAAAGAGAAGAACAAAATGTATTACATCACGTAATATACTTATTTAAATAATTTATAGTTTAAATGTATAAAATAGCATTTTATATCGTTTAATTTTAATCTGTTTTATTCGCGAATAAAATACAAACAGTCGCTAAAAGTGATTTTATTTTCTACATCAGAATTGAGGAATATTTTCTATTTAATCCGTATTTGGGAAATATTCATTAATGCGTTCAATACTTTTGATTACTAAACATATCATGCTTATTCATTGTCTAAAGCTACAATGCATTTTATTCGCGAATGATAGGAAATAAATTCTCAGGTGAAGTTAGCATTATATGGAACAAATTCCTGTTATAAATAAGTAAGATAGAGACTATTATTTATCAAATGCTTTTACACAACTCATGAATCTCAGTATATCTACTATATATGATATACTTATTGTGATTAAATATTCAGTGTCTTATTCACTTTATAGTTATGCACACATTAAAATCAAACGTTATATGTAAAACAAAGAGAAACCAAAAATTGAAAGAAAAAGAGACTATATTTTTAAATAATTAAACTTTGTACGAAGCTGTATATACACTGAGAAAAAGAAAATAGTGTTAATCTTTTGATTATTTACTAAATCAGGCATATTTTCAAAGATGAAGTAAGATTCACCGGATAATTATGTAATATACCGTTAAAAATGAGCGAAGAAGATTATTTTATTTTGAAGATATTTTATATAGATTGTGACAGATATAATAATATAAAATTCATATATATATATATATATATATATATATTTTTCTCAGTGTATAAGTGGAAATTGTGAGATATTGTATAAGAATGTTTGTACATTTTTACATGAGATTTTTATGAAAAAAATGTAATTATTTTTAAAAGTTTTTGAGCTGTTTTTTCATTCGTTAAATGAATAACATTAAGACTGAAAAATTCGCTTTTAATTTTATTGTATAAGGACACAAATGTTGAGTATCTGAAACCATTATATATAAAATATACGCATTATAATTACAAAATAAATTATTATTTCATTTAAATAGTTTTTATTTATTATTTTATAATACTTTTCTTTAAGAACCTTTTTTTGTTTTTTATGCAAACTTCTATTACTATACGGAGAACAAAATATAATGCTCTTGCTTAAATATACATCTTGTACTCCTATAAAAATGGTAAAATTTTGGAAAAGAATTCTGTTAAATAATTGATAATTAATAATTATCATTAATCGTTTGCACAATTATTCAGGATATTATATTTATAATTTATGTATATTACAAGACCTTCTGACTTCCTCATAATTTATGTAAGCTTCTTATTTGGTATTACATATGTTACAGTATTATATTAATCAGACACCTATTTCTAACGCCACAGGAAGTAAAATTACAATAACTTGTTATAATCAATTTAATATTAAATCAAGGTACTTATAGTTATTATGTAGACTTTATTATCATATAGAAGATTATGCCCATACTGAAAATCTTTTTTAAATGTAACATTTGAATAGTTTATTTTCTGAAGTAAATATTTAGTACAGATAATTGCACCGAGAATGAATTTATTAATAAAAAAATCTTATACACATTATATATATATACAAACAATTCTTTAGGTTTCAATAATTTATGTCATTAATTGATAGGGGGAAATCGATCATAGCACAGTTAGATTTTGCAATAAGAATGTTGAAGTTTTAATCCCAAGCACATGTGCTGCTTTCTTCTTATGCAAAACGCGCAAAGCTTAATAGAATAATCACTAACAACCGATGACAATGCCTTTGCCAGGGACGGTGATTAATAAGTAATAATTGTATTGTTCTTTAAACTCAGGAAATGTAGAAATCTGAAATAAAATAATTCAATAATCTAAATTTCGCAATTAAAAAATTAACGCCCCGATAAAAAGAGATTAGCATTATTTCCTTCACTAACGTGATCCTACATCATATTACAAGAAATGAAATACTACATCATATTACAAGGAATTCTATAAGTGCAGACATATCCTCAAATTATTATAAAATATACTAACAATTACTAATAAATTGCACTAAGTGTACCTTCACACGTACAATAATATTTAAATATACATTTAAAAATTATATTTGGATACGTAAGATTGTATATCTCACGTATTACATCAAATCTTTAACAATATAAATTTGTTTCTGTTATTTCAAACAATACCTTACGATATAATTAATTTGTCTTGTTTAGCTATTCAATCATTATAGATGTTAAAAGTTGAAAGCCGGTAAAAATAATTATGTAAATTAAGTTTGTTAAAGAAAATATTGAATGTTCCGACGAAGGATGTGAGATTCCTATTAATTTGTTGATTTAAAACTGATAACCATTTCTGTCTGATTCAGTATTTACAAAATGCCTTACGTGAGATAAGATTTTTACTTTTAATGGTTGTTTAAATATACGTGATCATCGAGTTGTTGCACTTTTCATTCATTTTATCGCTTTATAAGTTGTCGATTTCAATTGTCGGGGACAATGAGACTGTGCATGGATATACTTGTTATTCTTTTATGCATTTCTGTTTTTTAAGTTGTTTTATTATTGCGATTTATGACCGATGTTGAATATTAAAGATCGATTCAATAAATGCATATAAATGTATGATGATTTGAAGTAGCCTCTTCGCACGTACAATGTAGAAAAAGATGAATTCATTTCAAGTTTGTAAAGGATTTCAAAAAGTATGATGCAAATGTTTGAATGACAAATGTTTTGATAATTAATTTTCATAATTCTTATATAATGTAAAGTTACAGATGATGACAACGTAGAATTAATCGTTATCAGATTTTCAATGAGTTGTAAAATAAACATGTAAAGTAAAATAGTCTTATCGCTTGCACAAATATGCACATAAATTAAATTAACTATACTCTTCAAGGGATTGTAGCAAAATGTCATCATTTTATAAGAAATTTGCACATTTTGCTTTATGTCTTCATTAATTCACTTTAATTGGTAATAAATTGATTAAGCTTGATTGTTCTGTTCATTTATGTATTTATTATTAAGAAAATATAAAATATACTGAAAAAATCTGATTTTTTTGAATAATTAATAGAATACTAAGGTAATTAATAACGAAAAGCTTCTAGTAATTACTTTTAGTAAATCTTATTGCATTTTGATGTTAATTTTAGGGTAATTTCTATTATATTTTAAGCTTTTATCTTATTTTATTGCCACATAGTATTTAAATCCTTTACTGTATTCACCGCAACTACTTTTCTATTTGCAGTTTTGGTCATAAATCATGTTGCAGCTATTAAGTTTAAGTTATCCTATCTTTGTAAATTTATGAAAGAATATACATACACTTAATATTACTATGCTTTTTCTGGGTTTACAAAAATTGATATTTTTCTACAATGTATCTTATTACAAATTATACTTTACACTCAATATATCTACAGAAATATAACAGAAAGGAGTCATTACCACAACTTCATATTTACCAACAATGACTATAACATCAATAACCACATACACACATTTTTTATCCAAAATATGTTATCTTTATTTATCCAAAGTTGTGCTTTTATAAGTTTTACAAAAATATAAAAATCTCCATTACAAAATTAAAAACAAATAATTATTTTTATAGAATAACTGTAAATAAAATTATTCATCCGTGGCAAAGTTACATTTCTATAAATTAACGAACGTAACGAATCGTCAATTATTCTCAAAACAGCTACTCTTAGTTAAGGATACGATAACTAGGCAATCCGTCATAGAGGCCGAAGCTACAAATCCTTTCTCTTTTACCCTAACTGATGGACGGATCATGATTACAATTTAGCACCAAACGAACAACCTCGTACTATTTACAAATCGCTAAGTAAATCTTTCGCCCGGATATTTTGTACCCTACAAGCAGTCTCGGTGTCGTTGCAACGAGCAATACCTCGGGGTCCGCGCGCGGCCAGTCATAAAAGTGCGCATTTTTCGTGGACTCGCGTACGCGAGGGATCGCGAACGGCGCAACAAAAGTAAGCCAGCCGATGATGCGTTCTCGGCTAAGATAATACGGAAGAAGCGAGTCGGCTTCTCGGCACGACGCGAGACCGCCAGACACATTCAATCGATAACGAGTCTCGCTTGGGACAAGTGCAAAAGTTCAAGCTGCGAGAACGCGGCTTGTTACTTTAAGTAGTATTTTTTTTTTCGCGTGCCCGCAAACAAATTATTGTCTCCCCCCCCCCTCCCATCGACGTCGCGTTCGACTTTAAATTATGTACGGGGGGATCATTGCTCGTCGTTGGAGAATTTAAAATTCGCATTTCACGCTGGCGAATAATGTGAATACATTATCGTATTCGTCACGACAAAGTTACCCGCAAAACAATAGCTCTTGTTCAAATAAACTTCATTGTTTTGCTTGTTGGAAAAAATGGAAGGCCAATTTCACCGGTGAGAAATCGGCATTTTACCCGGACGACCGTAATTGTTTTATCTTCATTTCAGAGGATGGATCTCACAATGTAAAGAGAGTTCTAGACTGGAGCGTTGCTTGTCGAATTTTTGAGTCGAGTGAAAGCTTCGGGGCCGAAGTGAAACAAGGATCCCTATGATGAATGGTCGCGCGGAGCAGTCCGATGAGAAGGTATTGTTTTTGATATTCAGATACCAAATTTGGCAGTGTAAATTATGATTGAGAGGATCTACTTTTCAGATAACTGTTATTTTTACGTTAAAATCTTGAATAAGTAACGGCTATGATTAAGCAAAAACGACGACAAAAGTTGACACGGTAGTTTTCTTCTTGTCAGAATTAAAAGTGATCGTGGAATCGGAGTAGAAAAATTTTTCGAGTTTGCTTTCGTAGGTGCAGCGGAGGACAGGCCTTATTATAATAACCACGGCTTGTAGTTATGAAACCGGTTCCTCGTAGAAAGTTCATTAGGCGACACCTTGCCTATTGAAATCGGTGGTTGAAATTATTTAAATTTCCGCGAGTTATTTCAATTGTAACGCAACGGTATATTAACGCCGTAGGGAAATAAAGTGAAAATAGATGAAATTGAATGAAACTCTTTTTCGGATTCGGTGTATTGATAGTACGAAATTGGATCGTTCGGAGAAAAATTTCTATTTTTAATATTTGCAAAAAATTAAGTTTTCTGTATATTAGATTATTTAATAAAGTTTTCATTTTTGCTGAATATTTTTAAAAGCACGTGAAAATATGGGACAATTTCCACATCTTTTAAAGTTTCTATTGGGCTATTTTATATCTGTGCAAACATTCTTATTTTATTAGACTAATTATCTCATTGTGGATTAGTCTTTGTTCACTGGGAGAAAATGGCAATTATTGTTTGAAAGCTGGAAATATATTTCAAAATACTGATGCTCTTTGCTAACTTAAGATTTTATGTTATGTTATGATATATATGTTATTCTATAATATTTATATATATAATTAATTTAATTAATAATAAAATATAAGTTATATAATATTTATGTTAATAATTTTTACTAAATCTTTTGTCTCCTAGTAATCTAGTAATTTTTATATTTTACTGTTATTAATAATAAACATATTTACATATCTAATGTATCCTTAAATCAGCATAACTATATAAATTTATGGTATTATTTTAGTGTTCATTTGAATGATTATATCGCATGTTATTCAAGGAAATACGGTGATTCTGTGCTATCTGAAATTTTGTTTCGTTACGCGCGTGTATCTCGTGAATTTGTAATCATTTCGCGTGGCCACGAAGAAAATTTGAAGTTGATTGCGTGGAATTGCTTGTATCATTTGTATTGCGTGGAATATATTGTATCAATAATGAAAAGTCTTCTAAGAACTCTTTAATAGCTTTTATACAAAAGTCAATTTTCGCACTTCCCTTGTCCTTCGAGATTATTTTATCATTTTTATTATTAATCGATTTTATGACAAGATGATACGCCGTTGAATAATTTTCTATTACAGATTGATTGATCATTTTTATTAACACCTCCAAGGCTCTCGATGATTACAATTATTTTTATGTTTTCTTTGTAGATTATACGATATGAAATTATACGGCATTGTTTATATTGTATTCCTACACGGCGAAAAAAGTTAGTAGAAAAATTATTCAGATATCGAAAAAATTTATCAAACTGTATGAGAAAGTAGTGACGAAGCAATAAATGTAATAAGAATTATCGAACAGTTTGTTAAAAATCTTAACCAAACTTCTTGATAATTTTTATCAAACTACATAATAATTTTTACCGAAATGTCACAAACTTTTAAAAAAGGAAAAATCACCTCTTTTACTTCATGCTTCTTTTTGTTTATTCTACAACACGTAGAAACAACACATTTAACAACTTATTATTTAACCTAACAACAACACCATACACTTTACCTTCTTCTTCTTCATATATACCATACGAGTATTTTCTACTCGCTTTATGCCTATTATACGAGTAAAGTAAAAGTGACTGTTATATACTACTATGGGTTTTACAATAGTAATTGCGAGAATGCTTTGCGCATCTTAACACATGAATTTTTTCTTAAAAAAAATTAAAACAGTGACACATTAATCGACAACGTAATTATAGTTTAATTTATATATTACACTTTATAAAAATATTACATATTATCACATTTCTAGCGAGCGAGCGAACAGCTGACAATTGCCG